>JAGIQG010000027.1:575360-809774 GCA_024679065.1 Sphyrna mokarran | reverse complement strand
GGACATTTCCCTTCTCCCCCACTCGTCTAACCTGCCTCTCATCCTGCCTAGAGTCCTTCCCTACCTGGGAGCTAACTTCCTTGCTCCCAGTCTCCACATCACTATTCCCTCCCCCTAACCTTTCTAGTTTAAAGTCCCCCCAGTAGCCCTAGCCAGTCTTCCCGCCAAGATATTAGTCCCCCTGGGATTCAGGTGCCACCCGTCTTTGCTGTACAGGTCACACCTGCCCCTAAAGAGGTCCCAATGATCCAGGAACCGGAATCCCTGCCCCCTGCTCCAGTCCCTCAGCCACGTATTCAACCTCCACCTCATACTATTCCTGCTCTCACTCTCCCGAGGCGCAGGCAGCAATCCTGAGATTACTACCTTCGCTTTCCTCTCTCTCAGCTGCCTACCCAGTTCCCTATAATCCCTTTTCATGTCCACTTCCCTCTTCCTGCCTATGTCAGTAGTACCTATATGTACTACAACTTCCAGTTCCTCACCCTCCCCTTTCAGGATGTCTGGGACGCGTCCAGAGACATCCCGAATCCCAGCTCCAGGGAGACATACCACCATCCGCGACTCCCGTCTGCGTCCACAAAAACGCCTGTCCGCCCCCCTCACTAAGGAGTCCCCTATAAGCACTGCCTTTTTGCTCTGTTTTTTAGGTTTTTGTTTTTGTTCAGCTCCAGGGAGCTGGCCACCGCTGCCTCCCTCGGATGAGCTGTCCCCCACAGTAGTACTCAGGCAAGAGTACTTATTTTGAAGGAGGACATCATCCACCGGTGTACTTTCCATCACCTGAGGTTTCCCCTTCCTAATAGTTACCCATGTGCCTTCTTCCCTTTGCCCTGGTGTGACTACTTGTCTGTAGCTCCTATTAATAATCTCCTCATTCTCCCTAATGAGTCGAAGGTCCTCAAGCTGCATTTTCAGTTCTTTTACCTGGTCCCGTACGGATTGCAGCTCCACACAGCGATCACAGGTATGGACATCTGGGAGACCAGGAGCCTCCAAGACCTCCCTCATGTTACACTGGCAACAACATACTGGCCTCACACCCATGCTTGCCCCTTTTTAGTAACCCAGAGAGAAAAAAAGTAAGAAAGATTGAAAAAAACTTACCTTGCCTCCCCTTTTTGCTTAGGCTCTGTGAGCCAAGGACCTTACAGCTCACACAAAAACAAACTTACCTGCTCCTTCTCAGAGCTCCTCTCTCTCCCTCTCTCTTTTTTAGGTTAGAGGAGGAGGGGGGATTGGGATAGAACATAGAACATAGAACATTACAGCACAGAACAGGCCCTTCGGCCTTCGATGTTGCGCCGACCAATATAAAAAGCAATGCCCCTCCAAACTAAACCATTCCCTTCTCTTCCATATACTTATCAACTAACCTCTTAAACGCCACCAAACTTGGCGCATCTACAACCGCTGCAGCAGGGCATTCCACTCCCGAACCACCCTTTGGGTAAAGAACCTGCCTCTGATATCCGTCCTATAACTATCACCCCTTAATTTAAAGCTGTGTCCCCTCGTGCTAGCTTTTTCCATCCTAGGAAAAAGGCTATCACAGGATACTCTACTTGTGTAGAGTATCGGGATTCCACACCACCCCAATTCATAGTGAGGTTCAAAAAAAAAACTACACTACCCAAGGTGCTTTGCAACACCTTCCAGGTTTACAAGTTTAAAAAGTTTAAAAAAAACTAGTAAAATTTAGACTTAAAAAATCGCTCTACTCACTCACAAGCTCTCCACTCACAAATCGCTGCCTCTCCACAGTGCTCCCAAGGAACAATATGTTTACATGTTCACAAAATATTCTCTGGCTAGATGCACGTCCCATTCATGAAAAATCATCTGAAGCAGATACTTTCAGATGGGACAGCATAACATTTTTCATTTTCTTACTCTTTCACAGTATATAGGCATCATTGGTTAGACCAGCATTTGTTATCTAGTTCTAATTGTGTTTGAGAAAGTGGTGGTGAACTGCCTTCTTGTGGCCATTTCAGAGACTTGGGTCGAGCAGGGACAAGAGTGGATGTTGCAGGTTCCGGGGTTCAAATGCTTTGGTCGGAGTGGAGAAGGAGGTAGAAGGGGGGGAGGAGTGGCATTATTAGTCAAAGACTGTATCACAGTGACAGAAAGGAAGTTTGATGAGGACTTGTCTGTTGAGGTAGTATGGGCTGAGATTAGAAACAGGAGAGGAGAGGTCACCCTGTTGGGAGTCTTTTATAGACCTCCTAAAAGTTCTAGAGAGGTAGAGGAAAGGATTGCAAAGTCGATCCTGGACAGGAGTGAAAGTAATAGGGTAATTGTTATGGGGGACTTTAACTTTACTAATATTGATTGGAATAGCTATAGCTCTAGCTCATTAGAGGGGTCAGTTTTTGTACAAAGTGTGCAGGAAGGTTTTTTGATTCAGTATGTAGATAGGCCAACTAGAGGTGAGGCTACATTGGATTTGGTGCTGGGCAATGAGCCAGACCAGGTGTTAGGCTTGGAAGTTAGTGAACATTTTGGTGATAGTGACCACAATTCGGTTACATTCACCTTAGTGATGGATAGGGATAGGCATGAAGCTGGGGGCAGTAGTTATAGCTGGGGGAAGGGTAATTATGAGGCCATCAGGAGAGAATTAGGGTGCATAGATTGGACTAGGAAACTACAGGGACTGGGAACATCTGGAATGTGGAGCTTATTCAAGGAGCAGCTGCTGCGAGTCCTTGATAAGTATGTCCCTGTCAGGCAAGGAGGAAATGGTCGAGTAAGAGAACCTTGGTGTTCGAAAAAAGTTGATTTGCTGGTTAAAAGGAAAAAGGAGGCTTATGTCAGGATGAGGCTTGAAGGCTCGGTTAGTGCAATGGATAGTTATAGATTAGCCAGGAGGGAGCTAAAGAGTGAATTGAGGAGAGCTAAGAGGGGACACGAGAAGACTTTGGCTGATAGCTTTAGGATTCTCCTTAATCCTTTCTTTAGATATGTTAAGAATAGAAGATTGGTTAGGACAAGATTAGGGCGAGTCATAGACAGCAGTGGGAAGTTGTGCGTGGAGCCTGAAGAGATTGGAGAGGCACTGAATGAATATTTCTCTTCGGTATTCACGCAGGGTGATGTAAATGTAGTTATGGAGAACACTGAGGTACAGTGTTGCAAACTGGAAAGTATTGAAGTAGATAGGGAGGATGTGCTAGATATTCTCGAGGGTTTGAAGTTGGATAAGTCCCCTGGGCCGGACGGGATTTACCCTAGGATTCTCTGGGAGGCAAGAGAGGAGATTGCAGAGCCTCTGGCTCTGATCTTCAGGTCGTCGTTGGTTACGGGTGTGGTTCCGGAGGACTGGAGGATAGCGAATGTGGTCCCATTGTTCAAGAAGGGGAAGAGAGACCTTCCAGGGAATTATAGGCCAGTGAGTCTTACTTCTGTTGTGGGCAAAGTATTGGAGAGAATTATTAGGGATAGGATTTATAGTTATTTAGAGAGAAATGAATTGATTGGGGATAGTCAGCATGGTTTTGTGAAGGGTAGGTCGTGCCTTACTAACCTCATTGAGTTTTTTTGAAAAAGTGACTAAAGAGGTGGATGGGGGTAAGGCGGTTGATGTGGTATATATGGACTTTAGTAAGGCGTTTGATAAGGTGGCCCATGGAAGACTTCTGCAGAAAATGCAGATGTATGGGATAGAGGGTGATTTAGCTAATTGGGTTAGGAATTGGCTAGCAGATAGAAGACAGAGGGTGGTGGTTGATGGGAGATATTCATCGTGGAGTTCGGTGACAAGTGGTGTACCTCAGGGGTCTGTTTTGGGGCCCCTGCTGTTTGTAATTTTTATAAATGATCTGGATGAGGGTATTGAAGGATGGATTAGTAAATTTGCAGATGACACTAAAGTCGGTGGAGTGGTAGATAGTGAAGAGGGGTGTTATAGTTTGCAGAGGGACTTGGACAAGTTGCAGAGCTGGGCCGAGAGGTGGCAAATGGAGTTTAATGTGGAAAAGTGTGAGGTAATGCACTTTGGCAGGAATAATAAATGTGTAGAGTATAGGGCTAATGGTAGGATTCTTAATAGTGTTGATGAACAGAGGGATCTTGGAGTATATGTGCATAGATCCCTGAAAGTAGGCAGTCAAGTCAATAAGGTTGTTAAGAAGGCATACGGAGTCTTAGCTTTTATCGGTAGGGGGATTGAATTTCGGAGCCGCAACGTCATGTTGCAACTGTACAAAACTCTAGTGCGGCCGCACTTGGAGTATTGTGTGCAGTTCTGGTCCCACATTATAAGAAAGATGTGGAGGCATTGGAGAGGGTACAGAGGAGGTTTACCAGGATGTTGCCTGGTATGGAGGGCAGGTCTTATGAAGAGAGGCTGAGGGATTTGAGGTTGTTTTCGTTAGAAAGGAGGCGGCTAAGAGAAGACCTTATCGAAACATATAAGATGATTAGAGGTTTAGATAGGGTGGACAGTGATAGCCTTTTTCCTAGGATGGAGAAAGCTAGCACGAGGGGACACAGCTTTAAATTAAGGGGTGATAGTTATAGGACGGATATCAGAGGTAGGTTCTTTACCCAAAGGGTGGTTCGGAAGTGGAATGCCCTGCCTGCAGCAGTTGTAGATGCGCCAAGTTTGGTGGCGTTTAAGAGGTTAGTTGATAAGTATATGGAAGAGAAGGGAATGGTTTAGTTTGGAGGGGCATTGCTTTTTATATTGGTCGGCGCAACATCGAAGGCTGAAGGGCCTGTTCTGTGCTGTAATGTTCTATGTTCTTGAAGTGCTGCAATCCATGAGGAGTAGGTTATACCCACAGTACTGTTATGGAGGGACTTTCACCCAGAGGCAGTGAAAGGACAACAAAATAGTTCCATGTTAGGATGGTGTGTGGTTAGGAGACGAACTTGCAAATGGTGATGTTCCTGTGCATCTCTTGCCCTCGTCCTTGGTGGTAGAGGTTTGGAAGGAGCTGTCGAAGGAGCTTTGGTGAGTTGCTGCAATGCACCTTATAGGCTACTCATGCTGCTACTGTGAGTCAGTGGTGTAAGGAGTGAATGTTTATGATAGATGGGATGCCGATCAAGGGGGTTTGTTCTGAATGGTGTTGAAATTTTTGAGGCTGGTTGCAGCAACACTATCTGGGCAACTGGAGAAAATTCCATTGTACCTTGTAGTTGGTGAACAGGTTTTGGGAGGCGAGTTACCCGTTACATAGTTCCCAGCCCTGACTTGCTCTACTAGTAACAGTACTTATACACAACAAAAAGCTGAAGGTGGCCATTCGGTCCTTCAATTTGCTCTGCCATTCATTTTGATCATGGCTGATCATCAAATTCAATATCCTGATCTTGCCTTTCCCCCATATCCCTTGAGCCCCAAGAGCTATATCTAATTTCTTCCTGAAATCACACAATGTTTTGGCCTCAATTACTTTATTTGAATTCCACACATTCATCACTCCCTAGGTGAAGAAATTTTTCCTAACCTAGTCTTAAAAGGTTTACTCCTTATCCTCAAACTATGACCCCTAGTTTTAGACTTCCTCACTATCTGGAACATTCATTCTGAATCTATTCTGTCTAACCCTATTAGAATATTATAGGTTTCTTTGAGATCCCCTTTCACTCTTCTAAACATAATGAATACAATCCTAACCAACTTGGTGTCTCATTTGACAGACCTGCCATTCCTGGAATTAGTCTGGTAAAGCTTTGCTGTATCCGTCTATAGGATTGGTAACTCAAGGCAGTGTTGCTAAGTTTGCAGATAATAGAAAGATAGTATTGAGAAAGCAAGAGGGCTGCAGAAGGACTTGGACAAGTTAGGAGAGTGGGCAAAGAAGTGGCAGATGGAATACAATGTGGAAAAGTGTGAGGTTATGCACTTTGGAAGGAGAAATGGAGGCATAGACTATTTTCTAAATGGGAAACTGCTTAGGAAACTTCGGACCTGGGAGTCCTTGTTCAAGATTCTCTTAAGGTTAACATTCAGGTTCAGTCAGCAGTTCAGTCAGTTAGGAAGGCAAATACAATGTTAGTATTCATGTCGAGAGAGCTAGAATATAAGAACAGAGGCTATACCAGGCTCTGATTAGATCCCATCTGTATTATGAGCAGTTTTGGTCCCATATCTAAGGATGGATGTGCTGACCTTGGAAAGAGTCCAAAGAAGGTTCACAAGAACGATCCCTGGAATGAAGAGCTCGTCATATGAGGAACGGCTGAGGACTCTGGGTCTGTACTTGTAGCAGTTTAGAAGATTTGGGAGAGGATCTTATTGAAACTTACAAGGTACTGCAAGACCTGGATAGCGTGGATGTGGAGAGGATGTTTCCACTAGTAGAAAAAAACTAGAACCACAGGGCACAATCTCAGGCTAAAGGAACGATCCTTTGAAACAGAGATAAGGAGGAATTCCTTTAGCCAGAGCGTGGTGAATCTGTAGAACTCTTTGCCACAGAAGGCTGAGAAGATCAGGTCATTGAGTGTCTTTAAGACAGAGATAGATAGATTCTTGATTAATAAGGGCATCAGGGATTATTGGGAAAAGGCAGGAGAATGGGGATGAGAAAAATATCAGCAATGATTGAATGGCGGAGCAAACTTGATGGGCCACAAGGCCTAATTCTGCTCCTACGTCTTATGGTACAGTTCAGTATCTGCTCAATGTTAACCCCCAGGATATTGATAATGGGGGATTCAGCGATGGTAAAGCCATTGAATACCAAGAGAAAATAGTTGGACTCAATCCTGTTGGTAATTTCCTGGCACTTTCAAGGCAAACAAATATAACTTGCCACAAAGAGCCCAAGACTGAATGATGTCCAGGGACATGAACTGTTTCAGGTGTCAGTAATAATGCTGAACATTGTGCAAAATCAGCAAACCTTTGACTATAGGATGGTGAAAAGATTGTTGATAAAGCAGCTGAAAATAGTGGGCCTATCACACTACCCAGGGGAACATCAGCATTGGAAATGAGTTGATTGAATTCCAATACAACCATCTTTGTAGTTATACCTAGTACAGTCAGTAAAGTATTTTCCCCGGAATTTCCATTGACTCAGGTTTTGCGGGGCTCCTTGATGCTACACTTGGTTAAATGCTGTCTTAATATTAAGAGCAGTCACTCTCATTCCATCTCATGAGTTCAGCCTTTTGACCATTTTTGAACCAAAGCAGTGTTGAATCCAGCAGTGGCCCTAACAGAAGTAATTAGATTAGATTTGCCTGTCGTTTGGGTTCAGAACACATGTAGGCAATTTTCCACTTTGTTGGGTAGATTCCATGATGGTAGCACATAACATGATGCAAGCCTCAATGATAAGATGGGACTTGGTCTCCACGAGGATTGTGCAGTGGTCACTACTATTGATATGCTCATGGACCGATGCAATACTTGGTAGGTAGATTGGCAAAGAAGAGATCACATATGATTTTCCTTCCTGTTGGTTCCATCTCCATCTGTCACAGGTTCAGTTTATCTGCTACGTCCTTTAGGACTCAGCCAGCTTGGTCAGCGGTGGTGCCATCAATCCAATCTTGATGATGAACACTGAAATTCCCCTCCCAGAGCACATTCTGTGCCCATGCCACCCTCAGCGCTTCTTCCAAGTGCTATTCAACATGGACAATATCAATTTCTTTTAATTCATTTACAGGATGTGGGAGTTAATGACTTGGCCAACTAAGGCGTAGACTATTGACCATCCTTAGTTGCCAATCAGAAGATAGTGTTGAGCTGCCGCCTCAAACCTCTGCAGTCCCTGAGGTGTAGGTACATAATGCTGTTAGGAAGAAATTTCAGAATTTTGACTCAGTGACAGGTGGTGAGTTACTTGCTGCAGAACCCTAGCCTTTGACCTTTGGCTCTTACAGCCACAGTATTTATATGCCTGGTCCACTTCAGTTTCTGGCCAACGGTCTGCCCCATGATGTTGATAGTAGGGGATTCAGCAACAGTAATGCTGTCAAAAATCAAGGGGCGATAGTTTGATTCCCTTTTGCTGTAGATGATCTCTGTCTGGCATTTGTGTGGTGTGAAAGATACTTGCTACTCGTCAGCCCAAGTCTGGATATTATCCAAGTTTTCTTGCAATATGAACATGGATTACTTTAGTACGTGAAGAGTTGTGAATGGTGCTAAACACTGTATAGTCGTCCGCAAACATCTGACCTAATGATGGGAGGAAGTTAATTGGTGAAACAACTGAAGTGGTTGAGCCTAGGTCAGTACTCTGAGTAGTGACACCCTTGAGCTAAGATGATTGACCCGCAACCATAACAACCATTTCCCTCTGTATCAGGTATGACTCCAAACAGCAAAGACTTGTCCCCCTGATTCACATTGACTCTAAATTTGACAGAAGTTCCTTGATGCCAGACATGGGCAAATACTGCCCTGATATCAAGGGCTGTCACTCTCGCCTCACTTCTGGTGTTCAGCTTTTTTGCTCATGTTTGAACCAAGGCTGCATTGCAATCAGGAGCTGAGTGACCCTGGCAAAAACTAAATTGAGCGTCGCAGTCGATAGCACTATAGATGACCCCTTCCATCACTTTACTGACGATTGAGAGTAAACTGATTGGGCGGTAACTGGGCTGGGTTGGATTTGTCCTGTTTCTTGAGTAGAGGTCCTTTCCAGGACAATTTTCTACATTGCTGGTTAGATGCCAGTATTGTAACAGCTTGGCTAGGGATGCAGCAGTACTACTGCCAAATTACCAACAGGGCCTTAGCAGTTGCAGTGTCCAATGTCTACCCTACTTATTGCAGTGGTAGTGCCACACAACACGATGGGAGATATTCTCAACGTGATGTCAAAACTTGGTCTCCACAAGGACTGTGGCAGTCACTCCTAACAATATCATAGACAGGCAGGCTACCAATCAGCCTAAGAGCATATCTTTAGGATGTGGGAGGAGAGGACACAGATTTAAGGTGCAGGAAGCAAATACAGAGGAGATGTTAGGGGTAAGTTTTTCACTCAGAGGGTGGTGAGTGAATGGAATCGGCTGCTGTTGGTGGTGGTAGAGGCGAACTCGCTGGGGTCTTTTAAAAGACTTCTGGATGAGTATAGGGGAACTAATGGGATAGGGAGTTATAGATAGGTCTGTGGCTTGGTAGGTTCAGATCTGATCGGCGCAACTCGTGGGCCGAAGGACCTGTTTGTGCTGTAGTGTTCTATATTCTATGAAACCGGAGCACCCTGAGAAAACCCATGCAAGCACAAGGAGAATGCGCAAACTCCCACAGAACAGGCCCCAAGCCATATATCTACACAGCACAGCGATAGTCACTGAGCTGTCATGTTGCCCATCAAATGTTCCAGGTCAAGCGTACATGTGCCTATCTAAGTATCTGTTAAATAACTCCAGAGTGCCTGTCTCCACCACTTTACTTGGCACCATGTTCCATACCCCCACCACTCTCTGTGTGGAAAATCTCTCTCCAGCAGGCTGCTGATAATCAGGACCAGTATGTTTTTCCTTCACCATCTGCCACAGTACCAGTCCAGCATCTATTACCTTATTACTGGAAGGACGTGGAGACTCTGGAAAGAGTGCAGAGGAGGTTTACCAGGATGCTGCCTGGTATGGAAGGTCCGAGTTACAAGGAGAGGTTAGGCAAATTGGGACTGTTTTCCTTACAAAGACGTAGACTTAAAGGAAACCTAATAGAGGTGTACAAGATTATGAGGGGTATAGATAGAGTAAACAGGGTTAAGCTTTTTCCTAGGATGAACTCAAATAGCATGAGGGGTCACGGGCTTAGGGTGAGGGGGGTAAGGTATAATTTGGATGCTAGAGGGAGTTTTTTCACACAGAGGGTGGTGGGGGTATGGAATGCGCTGCCAAGTAAAGTGGTGGAGGCAGGTACTCTGGAGTTATTTAAGAAATACTTAGATGGGCACATGAACAGAATGGGAATGGAGGGGTATAGAAAACTGATTTAAAATAGGGATCATGAGCCTTGGGAGTTCCCTGGGAAGTGTGTAAATTGTCAATGATATTTATGTATTTCCGTTTTATCCTACAGGTGCTTCAGTCTGCCTTGTTGTCTAACAAGGGGCATATACGCGATGGGTCGTGACAGGGCTGCTCTTGGATTTTGAGAGTAGCCTAGTGCTTCATGCCGTTAGTATATGCTTGAACTAGACCAGCTAATGGGCAACACGACAGCTCGGTGACTATCGATGTGCTGTGTAGATACATGGATTTGGGCCCGTGTCTGCGGGAGTTTGCGCATTCTCCCCGTGCTTGCGTGGATTTTCTCCAAGTGCTCTGATTTCCTCCCACACCCCAAAGATGTGCTCTTAGGCTGACTAGCAAAACAAATTCTCCCTAAATTGTCTCGCAAATTTGGTTCCAACGCATAGTTCTATAAACATAGACAGGGATCATGGGTAGAAGTAGGAACATCGAGGTGGTAGCGCGGGCTCATTGGGTCGAAGGGCCTGTTTCCTGTGCTGTTTTGTTCTTTGTTCTATATCTTTTAGGCCCTGACCAGCTCAGTCTTGCTAGGCCATTTAAGACTCAACCACATTTCTGTGAATCAAATATAGGCCAGACCAGGTAAGAACGGCAGATTTCCTTCCCTAAAGAACATCAATGAAACCCAGGTGGGTTTTGCAGACAACTGACAAGAGTTTCATGGTCACTATTAATGACAGCAACTTTTATTAATTGAATTTATGTTTCACCACTGTTTCCTGAGCATTTGGGTTGGCACAGTTAGCACTCCTGCCTCACAGCTCCAGGAACCAAGGATCAATTCCGGTCTTGGGTCGCTATCTGTGTGGAGTTTGCATGTTCTCCCAATGTCTGTGTGGGTTACTTCCAGTTTCTTCCCACAGTCCAAAGATAGAACAAAGACAAAGAACAAAACAGCACGGGAAACAGGCCCTTCGGCCCAACGAGCCCATGCCACCACCCCGATGTTCCCACCTCTACCCGTGATCCCTGTCCATGTTTATAAATCTATGGATTGAAAACCAAATTTGAGACAATTTAGGGAGAATTTGTTTTGCCAATTAGCCTAAGAGCACATCTTTGGGATGTGGGAGGAAACCGGAGCGCCCGGAGAAAACCCACACAAGCACAGGGAGAATGCGCAAACTCCCACAGACACAGGCCCAAATCCATGTAACTGCACAGCACAGCGATAGTCACTGAGCTGTCGTGTTAGAACATAAAACAATACAGCACAAACAGGCCCTTCGGCCCACGAGTTGCGCCAATCACATCTACCAATCCACAGACCTATCTATAACCCCCTATCCTATTCTTTTCCATATACTCATCTAGAAGTCTCTTAAAAGACCCCAGTGAGTTTGCCTCAACAACCTCCAACGGAATTTGGTTCCAATGCATAGTTCTATAAACTATGTGTTGCCCATCAAATGGTCCAGGTCAAGTGTACACTAACGACGTGAAGCAGTAGGATATTCTCGAAAAAAATCCAAGAGCAGCCCCCTCACGACCCATCGCATGTATGTCCCTCGTTAGACAACAAGGTGGACCAAAGCACCTGACGGATAAAAACAAGTACATCAATATCATCATCTATTTACACACTTCCCAGGGACTCCCAAGGCTCATGATCCCTATTTCAAATCAGTTTTCTATACCCCTCCATTCCCATTCTGTTCATGTGCCCATCTAAGTATTTCTTAAATATCTCCAGAGTACCTGCCTCCATCACTTTACTTGGCAGTGCATTCCATACCCCCACCACCCTCTGTGTGAAAAAACTCCCTCTAGCACCCAAATTATACCTTACCCCCCTCACCCTAAGCCCATGACCCCTCATGCTATTTGAGTCCATCCTAGGAAAAGCTTAACCCTGTTTACTCTATTTATCCCCTTCAAAATCTTGTACACCTCTATCAGATCTCCTCTAAGTCTACGTCCTTCTAAGGAAAACAGTCCCAATTTGCCTAATTTCTCCTCGTAACTCAGACCTTCCATACCAGGCAGCATCCTGGTAAACCTCCTCTGCACTCTCTCCACAGTCTCCACATCCTTCCAGTAGTAAGGCGACCAGAACTGGACACAGTATTCCAAATGAGGTCTAACCAGCGTTATATACAACTGCAACATTAAAGGCCAGCTCTTGTACTCTATACCCCTTCCTATAAAGGCTAGCATACTATATGCTTTCTTCACAACCTTCTCCACCTGCTCTGCCACCTTCAGACACTTGTTCACTTGCACCCCCAGGTCCCACTGCATTTCTATACTCTTAGTAGGTCAACCTTTATCATATACCTTCCCCCTACATTCTTTCTCCCGAAATGCATCATCTCACATTTATCAGGATTGAATTCCATCTGCCATCTGTCTGCCCAAGCTACCAGCCTATCTATGTCCTGCTGCATCGCCTGACAATGCTCCTCACTATCAGCAAGTCCAGCCATCTTTGTATCGTCTGCAAACTTGCTGATCACTCCACTTACTCCCTCTTCCAAGTCATTTATATATATTACAAATAGAAGAGGTCCCAGTACCAAGCCCTGTGGCGCACCACTAGTGACCAACCTCCAGCTAGAAAAACACCCTTCCGCTATTACTCTCTAGAACATAGAACATAGAACATTACAGCACAGAACAGGCCCTTCGGCCTTCGATGTTGCGCCGACCAATATAAAAAGCAATGCCCCTCCAAACTAAACCATTCCCTTCTCTTCCAGATACTTATCAACTAACCTCTTAAACGCCACCAAACTTGGCGCATCTACAACTGCTGCAGGCAGGGCATTCCACTCCCTAACCACCCTTTGGGTAAAGAACCTGCCTCTGATAGCCGTCCTATAACTATCACCCCTTTATTTAAAGCTGTGTCCCCTCGTGCTAGCTTTTTCCATCCTAGGAAAAAGGCTATCACTGTCCACCCTATCTAAACCTCTAATCATCTTATATGTTTCGATCAGGTTCCCTCTTAGCCTCCTCCTTTCTAACGAAAACAACCTCAAATCCCTCAGCCTCTCCTCATAAGACCTGCCCTCCATACCAGGCAACATCCTGGTAAACCTCCTCTGTACCCTCTCCAATGCCTCCACATCTTTCTATAATGTGGGGACCAGAACTGCACACAATACTCCAAGTGCGGCCGCACTAGAGTTTTGTACAGTTGCAACATGACGTTGCGGCTCCGAAATTCAATCCCTCTACCAATAAAAGCCAAGACTCCATATGCCTTCCTAACAACCTTCTCGACCTGACTGCCTACTTTCAGGGATCTATACACATACACACCAAGATCCCTCTGTTCATCTAGACTACTAAGAATCCTACCATTTGCCCTATACTCTACACATTTATTATTTCTGCCATAGTGCATTACCTCACACTTTTCCACATTAAACTCCATTTGCCACCTCTCGGCCCAGCTCTGCAACTTGTCCAAGTCCCTCTGCAAACTATAACACCCCTCTTCACTATCTACCACTCCACCGACTTTAGTGTCATCTGCAAATTTACTAATCCATCCTTCAATACCTCATCCAGATCATTTATAAAAATTACAAACAGCAGGGGCCCCAAAACAGACCCCTGAGGTACACCACTTGTCACCGAACTCCAAGATGAATATCTCCCATCAACCACCACCCTCTGTCTTCTATCTGCTAGCCAATTCCTAACCCAATTAGCTAAATCACCCTCTATCCCATACATCTGCATTTTCTGCAGAAGTCTTCCATGGGCCACCTTATCAAACGCCTTACTAAAGTCCATATATACCACATCAACCGCCTTACCCCCATCCACCTCTTTAGTCACTTTTTCAAAAACTCAATGAGGTTAGTAAGGCACGACCTACCCTTCACAAAACCATGCTGACTATCTCCAATCAATTCATTTCTCTCTAAATAACTATAAATCCTATCCCTAATTATTCTCTCCAATACTTTGCCCACAACAGAAGTAAGACTCACTGGCCTATAATTCCCTGGAAGGTCTCTCTTCCCCTTCTTGAACAATGGGACCACATTCGCTATCCTCCAGTCCTCCGGAACCACACCCGTAACCAACGACAACCTGAAGATCAGAGCCAGAGGCTCTGCAATCTCCTCTCTTGCCTCCCAGAGAATCCTAGGGTAAATCCCGTCCGGCCCAGGGGACTTATCCAACTTCAAACCCTCGAGAATATCTAGCACATCCTCCCTATCTACTTCGATACCCTCCAGTTTGCTACCCTGTACCTCAGTGTTCTCCATAACTACATTTACATCACCCTGCGTGAATACCGAAGAGAAATATTTATTCAGTACCTCTCCAATCTCCTCAGGCTCCACGCACAACTTCCCACTGCTGTCCCACTCTGTCACCTATTACCAAGCCAGATGTGCGGGTTACACTGATTGTCCATGCTAAATTGCCCCTCAGTGTCAGCTCAATGGCCTGATTGCCCTCCTGCACTGTAGGGATGCTATGATTCATTAGCCTGGGACTCTGGATTACTAGTCAGTGACATTACCATGATGCCATCATCTTCCTGTTTGCATTGTGCATATTTGTAAATTACTCGAGGGTAATGTCTCTAGGGTATTTACTTTTGCCCTTATTATAAAAATATAGAAACTAGAAGCAGGAGTAGGCCATTCAGCCCACAAAGCCTCTTTTATAATTCATCTTGATTATGGCTGATCATCAAATTCAATAACCTGATCCTCCGTTCCCCCCTTGATTCCTTTGGCCCCAAGAGCTATATCTATTTCTTCCCGAAATCAGACAATATTTTGGCCTCAACTATATTCTGTGAATCCACAGATTCGCCACTCTCTGGATGAAGAAATTTCTCCTCAGCTCCAAATGGTTCATCCTTAACCTCAAACTATGATCCCTAGTTCTGGACTCCTCTACCATTGGGAACATTCTTTTTGAATCTACCCTGTCTAACCTATTAGAATTCTATAAGTTTCTATGAGATCCCCTCCTCAATCTTCTAAACTCCAGTGAATATAATCCTAATTGACTTAGTTTCTCCTCATATGACAGATCTGATATCCCAGGAATCAACCTGCTATAACTTCACTGCTTTTCCTCTACAGCAAGGGCACATCCTTCCTTAGATAAGGACACACAATAGGTGTGACATCACCAATATATAATTGCAGCAAAGCATCCCTATCTCTATATTCAAATCCTCTTGCTAAGACCACCAATATTCAATTTGCCTTCCTCACTGCCTGCTGTACCTGCGCACTTACTTCCAGTGACTGATACGTGATGACTCCAAGGTCTCGCTGAGTATCCATCTCTCTCAATTTATAGTCATTCAAGTAATAATCTCACTTATTATTGCTATCAAAGTGGATAACCTCACATTTATCCACATTATACTGCATCTGCCATACAGATGACCACACACTCAGCCTGTCTAAATCACACTGAAGCATCTCTGAATCCTCCTCACAGCTCACCCTCCCACCCAACTTTGTATTAACTCCACATTTGCAGATGATACATTCAGTTCCCTCTTCCCATCATTAATATATAATATGAATAGTTGGGGACCTAGCAAATCTGGTTCCAATGCAGATTTCTATAAACATAGACAGGGATCATAGGTAGAAATGGGGATATCGAGATGGCGCGTGGGTTTGTTGGGCCGAAGTGCCTGTTTTCCGTGCTGTTTTTGTTCTTTGATCTAACCCCACTAATCATTGTCTGACAATCAGAAAAAGACTCATTTACGCCAACTTTTTGTTCCTATCTGCTAACCATCTTCTATCCATCTCAAAAAATTATCTGTAATCTCATGTGCTTCAACTTTACACAGTAATCTGTTATAAAGAACAGTATAGCACAGGAACAAGCCCTTTGGCCCTCCAAGCCTGCACCGCTCATGAGCCCAGCTAGACCATTCATTTCTATTCCTCTCTATTTCTATTACATCTTCCTATCAGCCAAAGTGTTCTCGTGTCCCCACATACTTATCTTAAGCTTTCTTTAGATATGTTAAGAATAGAAGATTGGTTAGGGCAAGATTAGGGCCAGTCAGAGACAGCAGTGAGAAGTTGTGCGTGGAGCCTGAAGAGATTGGTCACGCAGGGACAGGAATGGTTGTTGCAGGTTCCGGGGTTCAAATGCTTCAGTCGGAGTAGAGAAGGAGGTAGAAGGGGGGGAGGAGTGGCATTATTAGTCAAAGACTGTATCACAGTGACAGAAAAGAAGTTTGATGAGGACTTGTCTGTTGAGGTAGTATGGGCTGAGATTAGAAACAGGAGAGGAGAGGTCACCCTGCTGGGAGTCTTTTATAGACCTCCTAAAAGTTCTAGAGAGGTAGAGGAAAGGATTGCAAAGTCGATCCTGGACAGGAGTGAAAGTAATAGGGTAATCGTTATGGGGGACTTTAACTTTACTAATATTGATTGGAATAGCTTTAGCTCTAGCTCGTTAGAGGGGTCAGTTTTTGTACAAAGTGTGCAGGAAGGTTTTTTGACTCAGTATGTAGATAGGCCAACTAGAGGTGAGGCTACATTGGATTTGGTGCTGGGCAATGAGCCAGACCAGGTGTTAGACTTGGAAGTTGGTGAACATTTTGGTGATAGTGACCACAATTCAGTTACGTTCACCTTAGTGATGGATAGGGATAGGCATGAAGCTGGGGGCAGTAGTTATAGCTGGGGGAATGGTAATTATGAGGCCATAAGGAGGGAGTTAGGGTGCATAGGTTGGACTAGGAAACTACAGGGACTGGGAACATCTGAAATGTGGAGCTTATTCAAGGAGCAGCTACTGCGAGTCCTCGATAAGTATGTCCCTGTCAGGCAAGGAGGAAATGGTCGAGTAAGGGAACCATGGTGTACTAAAAAAGTTAATTCGCTGGTTAAAAGGAAAAAGGAGGCTTATGTCAGGATGAGGCTTAAAGGCTCAGTTAGTGCAATGGATAGCTATAGATTAGCCAGGAGTGAGCTAAAGAGTGAGTTGAGGAGAGCTAAAAGGGGACACGAGAAGACTTTGGCTGATAGGATCAAGGAGAATCCTAAAGCTTTCTTTACATATGTTAAGAATAGAAGATTGGTTAGGGCAAGATTAGGGCCAGTCAGAGACAGCAGTGGGAAGTTGTGCATGGAGCCTGAAGAGATTGGTGAGGCACTGAACAAATAGTTCTCTTCGGTATTCACGCAGGGAGATGTAAATGTAGTTGTGGAGAACACTGGGATACAGGGTTGCAAACTGGAAAGTATTGAAGTAGATAAGGAGGATGTGCTAGATATTCTTGAGGGTTTGAAGTTAGATAAGTCCCCTGGGCCGGATGGGATTTACCCTAGGATTCTGTGGGAGGCGAGAGAGGCGATTGCAGAGCCTCTGGTTCTGATCTTCAGGTCATCGTTGGTTACGGGTATAGTGCCGGAAGACTGGAGGATAGCGAACGTGGTCCCATTATTCAAGAAGGGGAATAGAGACTTTCCAGGGAATTATAGGCCAGTGAGTCTTACTTCTGTTGTGGGCAAAGTATTGGAAAGAATTATTAGGGATAGGATTTATAGTTATTTAGAGAGAAATGAATTGATTGGGGATGGTCAGCATGGTTCTGTGAAGGGTAGGTCGTGCCTTACTAACCTTATTGAGTTTTTTGAAAAAGTGACCAAAGAGGTGGATGGGGGTAAGGCAGTTGATGTGGTATATATGGACTTTAGTAAGGCGTTCGATAAGGTGCCCCATGGAAGGCTTCTACAGAAAATGCAGATGTGTGGGATTGAGGGTGATTTAGCTAAATTGGATTAGGAATTGGCTAGCTGATAGAAGACAGAGGGTGGTGGTTGATGAAAATTATTCATCGTGGAGTTCGGTTACAAGTGGTGTACCTCAGGGATCTGTTTTGGGGCCCCTGCTGTTTGTAATTTTTATAAATGATCTGGATGAGGGTATTGAAGGATGGATTAGTAAATTTGCGGATGACACCAAAGTCAGAGGAGTGGTGGATAGTGAAGAGGGGTGTTATAGTTTGCAGAGGGACTTGGACAAGTTGCAGAGCTGGGCCGAGAGGTGGTAAATGGAGTTTAATGCGGAGAAGTGTGAGGTAATTCACTTTGGCAGGAGTAACAAATGTGTAGAGTATAGGGCTAATGGTAGGACTCTTAATAGTGTTGAAGAACAGAGGGATCTTGGTGTATATGTGCATAGGTCCCTGAAAGTTGGCAATCAAGTTGATAAGGTTGTTAAGAAGGCATACGGAGTCTTAGCTTTTATTGGTAGGGGGATTGTATTTCGGAGCTGCAACGTCATGTTGCAACTGTACAAGACTCTAGTGCGGCCGCACTTGGAGTATTGTGTACAGTTCTGGTCCCCACATTATAAGAAAGATGTGGAGGCATTGGAGAGAGTACAGAGGAGGTTTACCAGGATGTTGCCTGGTATGGAGGGCAGGTCTTATGAGGAGAGGCTGAGGGATTTGAGGTTGTTTACGTTAGAAAGAAGGCGGCTAAGAGGAAACCTTATTGAAACATAAGATGATTAGAGGTTTAGATAGGGTGGACAGTGATAGCCTTTTTCCTAGGATGGAGAAAGCTAGCACGAGGGACACAGCTTTAAATTAAGGGGTGATAGTTATAGGACGGATATCAGAGGTAGGTTCTTTACCCAGAGGGTGGTTAGGGAGTGGAATGCCCTGCCTGTGGCAGTTGTAGATGCGCCAAGTTTGGTGGCGTTTAAGAGGTTAGTAGATAAGTTTATGGACAAAAAGGGAATGGTTTAGGTTAGAGGGTCATTGCTTTTTCCTAATTGGTCGGAGCAACATCGAAGGCCGAAGGGCCTGTTCTGCGCTGTAATGTTCTATGTTCTAATAGGCAAAGGCACACAGGTTACTGAAGTGGCAATGCAGGTGGAGAACATAGTCAAGAAGGCATATGGGATGCTTGCCTTCATCGGCCAGGGCATTGAGTTTAAAAATTGGCAAATCACGTCGCTGCTTTGTAGAACCTTAGTTAGACTGCACTTGGAATTTGGTGTTCAATTCTGATTGCCTCACTACCAGAAGAATGTAGAAGGTTTGGAGAGGGTACAGAAAAGATTTACCAGGATGTTGCCTGGTATGGAGGGTATTAGCTATGAGGAAAGATTGGAGAAACCTGGTTTGTTCTCACTGAAAAAGCAGAGGTTGAAGGGCGACCTGATAGACGTCTACAAATTATGAGAGGCATGGACAGAGTGGCCAGTCAGAAGCTTTTTCCCAGGGTGGAAGAGACAATTACTAGGGAGCACACGTTTAAGGTGCGAGGGATAAGGTTTAAAGAAGATGTGCGAGGCAGATTTTTTTTTACACAGAGTAGTGGGTGTCTAGAACTTGTTGCCGGTGGAGGTAGTGGAAGCAGATAAAGTAGTGACTTCTAAGGGGCATCTTGACAAATACATGAATAGGTGGGAATAGAGTATTAATACTCTCCAAGAGTATTAATACTCTTAAGGATGGTGCCATTTACTATGCATTTCCTATCTGTATTAGACCTTCCAAAATGCATTACCTCACATTTGTCCAGATTAAACTTCATCTGTCATTGCTCCACCAAAGTTTCCAACTGATCTACATCCTGCTGTATCCTCTGATGGTTTTCATCGCTACTTCTAAATCCATGAAATCTTTGTGTCGTCCACAAAATTATCAATCAAACCAGTTACATTTTCCTCCAAATCATTTCTATATAATGCAAACAGCAAAGGTCCCAGCACTGATCCCTGAAAAATGCCATTTGTCACAGCCCTCCATTCAGAAACATTCTTTCACTGCTACTTCTGTCGTCTTCGACCAAGCCAGTTTTGTATCCGCCTTGCCAGCTCTGATCCCATACGACTTACCTTCTGCAGTCTGCCATGAGGGACCTTGTCAAAGTCCTTACTGAAGTCCATAAATAGACTCCAGCAACTTCCTCAATACCAACATTAGGCTCACTGGTCTATAGTTCTGTTTTCTCTCTACCCAGCTTTTTGAATAGTGGGTTCACATTAGCTGCCCTCCAATTTGTAGCAACTATTCCAGAGTCCAAAGGATTTTGGAAATTAACCAATGGATTTACTATTTCCAGGGCCACTTCCTTTATTTAGACTTTCTGAAGGTTTTCAACAATATGTGTGATGTGTGATCATGCCTCACAAAGCTGGTTCCTTAAGTTCTCTGAGATGAAGATTATCAGAACCTGGAGATTTATCTACCTTCAATCCCATCGATTTCCCCAAAACCATTTCTCTGCTAACGCTGGTTTTCTTCAGCTCCTCACCAAAACATATTTCTCTTAGAACATTCGGTACATTTTTCATGTCTTCCTTTGTGAAGACTAAAACAAAGTACAAATATAATTCCTTAACCATTTCTTTATTCCTGTTATGAATTCTGTCATTTCTGATTGCAAGAGGCCTACATTTGTTTTTGTCAATTTTTTTCTCTTTACATATCCATAGAAATTTTTACAGTCAGTTTTTATGTTCTCCACTAGCTTACTTTCATCCTCTATGATTCCCTTAATCAATCCCTTGGTCCTCCTTTTCTGAGCTTTAAACTGCTCCCAATCCTCAGGCCTATTGTTTTTCCTTGCCAATTTGTAGGCTTCTTCATTAAATCTAAAGCTATCTTTAATTTCCCTTGTAAGCCATGGTTTGGCCATAATTCCCTTACCACTCTTGAGCCAAACCGGAATAAGCAAACAAAGAAACAAAGAACAATACAGCACAGGAAACAGGCCTTTTGGCCCTCCAAGCCTGCACTGCTCATGCTTCCAATTAGACTATTCTCATTGTTCCTTGGGGGCACTGAAGAGACGCAGCGATTCCAAGAGGAGAGCTTGTGTGGGTGAGTAGAGCGATTTTTTACAATTTATTTTTACTAGTTTTTATTTATTTAAAAATTTACCGGAGGCCGGAAAGTGTCGCAAAGACACGTGGGTAGAGTAGTTTTTCTTTCAGCTTACTATAAATTGGAGCAGTGAGAAATCCCAATACTCTACACAGGTAGAGTATCCCACCCTCCCCCCTCCTCTAACCTAAAAAAGAGAGAGCAGGTAAGATTGTTTTTTACTTTTTTGTGTGGCTGTAAGGGCTTTGGCTCACAAGGCCTAAGCAAAAAGGGTGAGACAGCATAAGTTATAAGTTTTTATTACTCTTTTCCTCTGGGTTTCTAGAAGAGGGCAAATAATGGGTGTGAGGCCAGTATGTTGTTGCCAGTGCCAGATGTGGGAAGTCTTGGAGGCTACTGGTCTCCCAGACATCCATTCCTGTGCTCGGTGTGTAGAGCTACAGTCCCTACAGGACAAGGTGAAGGAACTGGAGATGCAGCTGGAGGATCTTTGTCTCATTAGAGAGAACAAGGAGATAATTGACAGGAGCTATCAGCAGGTGGTCACACCAGGGCAACGGGAAGAAGGCGCATGGGTGACTATCAGGAGGGGGAAAACTCGGGTGATGGAGAGCACACCGGAGGGTGTCATATAGAACATAGAACACAGAACACTACAGCACAAACAGGCCCTTCGGCCCACAAGTTGTGCCAAACACATCAAAACCTACCCAGCCACAGACCTATCTATAACCCCCAATCCCATTGGATCCCATATACTCATCCAGAAGTCTTTTAAAAGGCCCCAGCGAGTTCGCCTCGACCACCACTGACGGCAGCCGATTCCATTCACTCACCACCCTCTGAGTGAAAAACTTTCCCCTAGCATCCCCTCTGTACTTGCTTCCATGCACCTTAAATCTGTGCCCTCTCGTCGCGACCATTTCAGCCCTGGGAAATAGTCTCTGAGAGTCCACCCTATCTAATCCTCTCAACATCTTGTAAACCTCTATCAGGTCGCCTCTCAACCTTTGTCTCTCCAGGGAGAACAGTTCCAGCTCCCTCAACCTGTCTTCATAAGGCATGCCTCCCAATCCAGGCAACATCCTTGTAAATCTTCTCTGCACCCTTTCAATAGCTTCCACGTCCTTCCTATAGTGAGGCGACCAGAACTGCGCACAGGACTCCAAGTGTGGTCTGACAAGGGTCCTATAAAGCTGCAGCATTACCTCCTGACTCCTGAACTCAATCCCTCGATGAGTGAAGGCCAGTACACCGTAAGCTTTCTTAACCACATCCTCCACCTGGGAGGCCGATTTGAGAGTCTTATGGACCCGGACCCCAAGATCCCTCTGCTCTTCCACACAGCTAAGACTTCTACCTTTGATAGTGTACTCATTCATCCCGTTGGATCTGCCAAAATGGACCACAACACATTTATCCGCGTTAAAGTCCATCTGCCACTTCTCCGCCCAGTCTTGCATCCTGTCGATGTCATGCTGCAACTTCTGACATCCCTCCAGACCATCCACAACACCACCAACCTTTGTGTCATCGGCGAACTTACTCACCCATCCCACCACTTCCTCATCCAGGTCATTTATGAAAATGACAAACAGCAAGGGTCCTAGAACAGATTCCTGGGGCACTCCACTGGTGACCGACCTCCATGCAGAAAAAGAGCCATCCACAACCACCCTCTGCCTTCTGCAGGCAAGCCAGTTCTGGATCCACAAGGCCAAACTTCATACTTCCCCCTTCATAATAAGTACTCCTGCCTAAGTACTATGGGAAGGACAACTTGTCCAAGGGAGGCAGCAGTGGCCCGTTCTCTAAACCAGAGCCAGTATGCCAAAAATCTAAGGAAGAGAGAGGCAAGACAGTACTAATTGGGGACTCCACTGTGAGGGGTTCAGACAGGCGTTTTTGTGGACGCAAGCGAGAGTCGCGGATGGTGGTTTGTCTTCCTGGAGCTGGGATCCGGGATGTTTCTGGACGCCTCCCAGACATCCTGAAAGGGGAGGGTGAGGAACCTGAAGTTGTGGTGCATATAGGTACTGCAGACATAGGCAGGAAGAGGGAGGCAGTCATCAAAAGGGATTATAGGGAACTGGGTAGGAAACTGAGGAAGAGAAAAGCGAAGGTAGTAATCTCAGGATTGCTGCCTGCGCCTCGGGAGAATGAGAGCAGGAATCAAATGAGGCGGAGGATGAATGCATGGCTGAGGGTCTGGAGCAGGGATTCAGGTTCGTGGATCATTGGGACCTCTTTAGGGGCAGGTGCGACCTGTACAGTAAGGACGGGTGGCACTTGAACTCTAGGGGGACTAATATCTTGGCAGGTAGACTAGCTAGGGCTACTGGGGAGACTTTAAACTAGAAAAGCTGGGGGGTGGGAATATCGATGAGACGGTGAATAAGGAGGTTAGCTCCCAGGTAGGGAAGGACTGTAGGCAGTCTGAGAGGGGGGTTAGGCGGGTGGTGGAAAAGGGAAATATCCCGATTGAGGGGCTGAGGTGTGTCTATTTTAATGCCAGGAGTGTAGTAAATAAGGTAGATGAGCTTAGGGCGTGGATTGCTGCTTGGGAGTGTGATGTGGTGGCCATTACAGAGACTTGGTTGTCTCAGGGATAGGACTGGGTACTTCAGGTGCCGGGATTCAGATGCTTCAGGAGGGACAGGGTTGGGGGCAAAAGAGGTGGTGGTGTGGCACTGTTGATCAGGGGACAGTGTCATGGCTGCAGAGAAGGTGGAAGACGTGGAGGGAATGTCTATGAAGTCCCTGCGGGTGGAAGTTAGGAACAGCAAACGGTCGATAACTTTGCTGGGCGTATTCTAGAGGCCACCCAATAGCGACAGGGAACTTGAGGTGCAGATAGAACATAGAGCATAGAACATTACAGCACAGAACAGGCCCTTCGGCCTTCGATGTTGCGCCGACAAATTATGAAAAAAGCAATGACCCTCCAAACTAAACCATTCCCTTCTCTTCCATAAACTTATCTACTAACCTCTTAAACGCCACCAAACTTGGCGCATCTACAACTGCCGCAGGCAGGGCATTCCACTCCCTAACCACCCTCTGGGTAAAGAGCCTACCTCTGATATCCATCCTGTAACTATCACCCCTTAATTTAAAGCTGTGTCCCTTCGTGCCAGCTTTCTCCATCCTAGGAAAAAGGCCATCACTGTCCACCCTATCTAAACCTCTAATCATCTTATATGTTTCGATAAGGTCTCCTCTTAGCCGCCTCCTTTCTAACGAAAACAAAATAGGGGAACAGATCCTAGACAGATGTAGAAATAACAGGGTTGTCGTGATGGGAGATTTCAATTTCCCAACCATCGACTGGAATATCCCAAGGGTAAGGGGTTTGGATGGTGTGGAGTTTGTTACGTGTGTTCAGAAGGTTTCCTGACACAGTACGTGGAAAAGCCTACGAGAGGAGAGGCTGTACTTGACCTGGTGCTTGCTAATGAGTCAGGGCAGGTGTTGGATCTCACGGTAGATGAGCATCTTGGGAATGGAGATCATAATTCTATCTCTTTCACGATAGCGATGGAAAGAGATAGGATCAGGCAGGCTAGGAAGGTGTTTGTCTGGAGTAAGGGAAAATATGAAAACATTAGGCAGGTAATTGGACATATAAACTGGAAGGAGGCGTTCTTGGGGAAAAGTACAGAAGGAAAGTGGCGGATATTCAAGGACGATACAAAGGTCGGTGGTGTTGTGGATGGTCTGGAGAGATGGCAAAAGTTGCAGCGGAACATAGACAGGATGCAAGACTGGGCGGAGAAGTGGCAGATAGACTTCAACGCGGATAAATGTGTAGTGGTCCATTTTGGCAGAAATAATGGGATGAAGGAGTACAATATAAGGGGTAGGGGTCTTAGCTGTGTTGTAGAGCAGAAGGATCTCGGTGTCCAGGTCCATAGGACTCTTGAATCGGCCTCGCAGGTGGAGGAAGTGGTCAAGAAGGCGTACGGTGTACTGGCCTTTATTAATCGAGGAATTGAGTTTAGGAGTCAGGAGGTAATGATGCAGCTTTATAAGACCCTTGTCAGACCCCACTTGGAGTATTGTGTGCAGTTCTGGTCGCCTCACTATAGGAAGGATGTAGAGGCTATTGAGAGAGTGCAGAGGAGATTTACAAGGATGCTGCCAGGATCCTGCTGCCAGGATCAGCCTTACAAAGATAGGTTGAGGGAGCTGGGACTCTTCTCACTGGAGAGACGTAGGTTGAGAGGCGACCTGATAGAGGTTTATAAAATGTTGAGAGGAATAGATAGGGTGGATTCTCAGAGACTATTTCCCCGAGCTGAAATGGTCACTATGAGAGGACACAGATTTAAGGTGCAGGGAAGCAAATACAGAGGGGATGTAAGAGGTAAGTTTTTAATTCAGAGGATGGTGAGTGAATGGAATCGGCTGCCGTCGGAGGTGGTTGACGCAAACTCGCTGGGGTCTTTTAAGACTTCTGGATGAGTATATGGAAATGAATGGGATAGGGGGTTACAGATAGGTCTGTGGATTGGTAGATATAGATGTGATCGGCGCAACTCTTGGGCCTAAGGGCCTGTTTGTGCTGTATTGTTCTATGTTCTGTTTGTATCTCTCCATTCCCAGTCTGTTCATGTGGCTATCCAGATAAGCCTTAAACGATCCCAATGTGTCCGCCTCTACCATCTTGCTTGGCAGTGTATTCCAGGCCCCCATCACCCTCTGTGTAAAATATGTCCCTCTGACATCTGTGTTAAACCTTGCTCCCCTTAGCTTGAACCTGTAATCCCTCGTGTTTGTCACCTCCGATTTGGGAAAATGTTTCCCACTGTTCATCCTATCTATGCCCTTCATAATTGTGTAGAACATAGAACATTACAGCACAGTACAAGCCTTTCGGCTCTCGATGTTGCGCCGACCAGAGGTACCAATCTAATGTCCCTCGAACCTAAGCTATTCCAATATTATCCATATGTCTATCCAATGACCATTTGAGCCCCCTTAAAGTTGGCAAGTCCACTATTGCTGCAGGCAGGGCATTCCATGCCCTTACTACCTCCTTTGTAAAGAACCTACCTCTGACATCTGTCCTATATTTATCACCCCTCAATTTAAAGCTATTTCCCCTCGAGTTAGCCATCACCATCCGAGGAAAAAGGCTCTCATTGTCCACCCTATCTAATCCTCTGATCATCTTTTATGCCTCAATTAAGTCACCTCTCTAACAAAAACAACCTCAAGTCCCTCCTCAGCCTTTCCTCGTAAGACCTTCCCACCAAACCAGGCAACATTCTATTAAAGCTCCACTGCACCTTTTCCAATGCTTCTACATCTTTCCAATAATGCTGCAACCAGAACTGTATGCAATACTCCAAGTGCAGTCACACCAGAGTTTTGTACAGCTGCAACGTGATCTCATGGCTCCGAAAATCAATCCCTCTACCAATAAAAGCTAACACACCGTACGCCTTCTTAACAACTCAAATCAACCTGAGTGCCAACTTTCAGGGATCTATGCACATGGACACAGAGATCTCTCTGCTCATCCACACTACCAAGAGTCTTTCCATTAGCCCAATATTCGGTAATCCTGTTACTCCTTCCAAAGTGAATCACCTCACACTTCCCTGCATTAAACTCCATTTGCCACCTCCCAGTCCAGCTCTGCAGCTTATCTATGTCCCTCTGCAAACTGCAACATCCATCCTCACTGTCTACAAATCCTCCAACTTTACTGTCATTCGCAAATTTACTAATCCATCCTTCGACACCCTCATCTAGGTCATTTATAAAAATGAAAAACAGCAGTGGCCCAAAACAGATCCCTGCGGTATACCACTAGTAACTGAACTCCATGTTGAACATTTCCCATCAACCACCAACATATGTCTTCTTTCAGCTATGATGTAGAGATGCCGGCGTTGGACTGGGGTAGTAAGAACTCAGTAAGAATCTGGCAACACCAATTTTAAATCCAACCAATTTATTTGATAGTAAATTCGCGAGCTTTCGACACTCTGTCTTCGTCAGGCAAATGCAGTGTTCTGGTCTGCAATAGCACACATATCAACACAGACACTCACAGATTGCTGATTAGAATGCGAATCCTTACATCAAACCTGCTATTCAAGTGTTAAAGTGGCTAACAATGTGTGTGAAGGGAATCCTGAGCACTGGTTAGAGAATTGTGTATTTTCTCCAGACAGCACAGTAAGTGAGATTTTTTGCTAACCCAGGCAAGTTACAGGGGTTACAGATAGTGTGACATGAAACCAAGATCCCTATTAAGACCATACTCATGCATGAACAACTTGGCTATCAGTCTCTGCTTAGTGACTCTGCGCTGTCGTGTGTCACGAAGGCCTCCTTGAAGAACGTTTACCCGCAGGTCGGAGGCCGAATGCCCATGACTGCTGAAGTGTTCGCCCACAGGAAGGGAACTGTTTTGCCTGGTGATTGTTGAGCGATGCTCATTCATCCGCTGTCGTAGTGTCTACATGGTCTCCCCAATGTACCATGCTTCGGGACATCCTTTCTTGCAACGTATTAGGTAGACAACATTGGCCGAGTTGCAAGAGTATGTACCGTGTACCTGGTGAATGGTATCCTCATGTTTGATGATGTCGTCCATGTCTATGATCTGGCATGTCTTGCAGAGGTTGCTCTAGCAGGGTTGTGTGATATTGTGGTCACTGTTCTCCTGAAGGGTGGATAGTTTGCTGCAAACAATGATCTGTTTGAGGTTGTGCGGTTGTCTGAAAGCAAGAAGTGGGGGGGTGGGGATGGCCCTAGTGAGATGTTCATTGTCATCAATGATATGTTGAAGACTCCGGAGATGATGTCGTAGCTTCTCTGCTCCGGGGAAGTACTGGACAACAAAGGGTACTCTGTCCACCGTGTCCCGTGTTCGTCTTCTGAGGAGGTCAGTGCGGTTTATCGCTGTGGCACGTCGGAACTGTTGATCGATGAGTCGAGCACCATAGCCTGTTCTCACGAGGCATCTTTCAGCGTCTGGAGGTGTCTGTCACGATCCTCCTCATCTGAGCAAATTCTGTGTATACGGAGGGCTTCTTTAACGTGTCTAGGATGGAAGCTGGAGAAGTGGAGCATTGTGAGGTTGTCTGTCGGTTTGCGGTATAGTGAGGTGCTGAGGTGACCGTTCTTGATGGAGATGCGTGTGTCCAAGAATGCAACTGATTCTGGAGAATAGTCCATGGTGAGTCTGATGGTGGGATGGAACTTGTTGATATCATCATACAGTTGTTTCAATGATTGTTCACCATGAGTCCAAAGGAAAAAGATGTCATCAATGTATCTAGTATATAACCTTGGTTGAAGATCTCGTGTGGTGAAGAAGTCTTGTTCAAACCTGTGCATGAAGATGTTGGCATACTGAGGTGCAAATTTGGTCCCCATGGCTGTTCCATGTGTCTGGATGAAAAGCTGATTGTTGAAGGCGAAGACATTATGGTCCAAGATGAAGCGGATGAGTTGTAAAATTGCATCCGGAAACTGGCAGTTGTTGGCATTGAGTACTGAGGCAGTTGCAGCAATACCATCGCCGTGGGGGATGTTGGTGTAGAGCGCCGAGACATCCATTGTGACAAGGAGTATCCCTGGTTCAACTGCTCCATGTGTGCTGAGTTTCTGTAGGAAGTCCGTAGTGTCAAGACAAAAGCTGAGGGTTCTTTGTACAATGGGTTTCAGGATGCCCTCGATATAGCCAGAGAGGTTCTCACACAGGGTCCCATTGCCTGATATGATGGGACGGCCGGGTATGTTTGCCTTGTGTATCTTTGGGAGGCAGTAGAGATCTCCAATGCAGGGAGTACGCATGTAAGGATTCGCATTCTAATCAGCAATCTGTGACTGTCTGTGTTGATACGTGTGCTATTGCAGACCAGAACACTGCATTTGCCTGACGAAGACAGAGTGTCAAAAGCTCGCAAATTTACTATCAAATAAATCGGTTGGATGTAAAATTGGTGTTGCTAGATTCTTACTGAGTTCTTCTTTCAGCTAGCCAATTCCTGATCCAAACTGCTAAATCACCCTCAATCCCATGCTTCAGATTTTCTGCAGTAGCTTATCACGGGGAACCTTATCAAACAGTTTACTAAGATCCATATACACCACATCAAGTGCTTTACCCCCATCCACCTTTTTGGTCACCTTCTCAAAAGAATTCAGTAAGGTTTGTGAAGCACAACCTACCCTTCACAAAACCGTGTTGACTATCCCTAATCAAATTATTTCCCTCTAGATGATTATAAATCCTATCTCTTATAATACTTTCCAAAACTTTGCCCACAACAGAAGTAAGGCTCACCAGTCTATAAATTTCCAGGATGATCTCTATTCCCCTTCTTGAACAAGGGGACAATATTTGCTATCCTCCAGTCTTCTGGTACTTTATCTGAAGACAATGATGACATTAAGATCAAAGCCAATCTCCTCTCAGAGAATCCTAAGATAAATCCCATCTGGCCCAGGGGACTTATCCATTTTCACACTTTCTAGAATTGCTAACACCTCCTCCTTATAAACCTCAATCCCATCTAATTCCTCTATATACTTCTATATATTATCCTATTAAGTCGTCCCTCATCCTTTGAATTTCCAGGGAGAACAACCCCAGTTTACCCAATCCTTCCTCATAACTAAGACCCTCCCTACCAGGCAACATTCTGGTAAAACTTCTGTACTCTCTCTAAAGCATCCATGTCCTTCTGGTAATGTGGCAACCAGAACTCGACACAGTATTCCAAATGTGGCCTAACCAACGTTCTACATAGCTGCAACATCATATGCCAACTTTTATACTCTATGTCCTGTCCTATAAAGACAAACATGCCATATGTCTTCTTCATCATCTGTGTTGTCACCCTTAAGGATCTATGAACCTCAGCACCCAGGTCCCTCTGTGTGCTGTATTCCTGATGGTTCTGCCATTTATTGTATATTCCCCCCGCTACGTTAGTTCTACCAAAATACATCACTTCACATTTATCTGGATTAAATTCCACCTGCCATTTCTCTGCCCAATTTTCCAGCCTATCTATATCCTGCTGTATTGTTCGACAACATTCATCGCTATCAGCAAGTCCAGCCATCTTCGTGTCATGTGCAAACTTACACCTTCTTCCAAATCATTTGTATATATCACAAACAGCAGAGGTCCCAGTACAGAACCCTGTGGAATACCACTAGTCACAGACCTCCGGCCGGAAAAAGACCCTTCCACTGCTACCCTCTATCTTCTAATGGCTAAGCCAGTTCTCCTCCCATCTAGCTAACTCTCCTTTTATCCCATGAGATTTAACCTTTTGCAGTAACCTGCCATGAGGCTTTGTCAAACACTTTACTAAAATCCATGTAGACGACATCCATGGCCCTTCTCTCGTTAATCTTTTTTGTCACTTCCTCAAAAAAACTCAACCAAATTTGTGAGGCATGACCTCCCTCTTATAAAACCATGCTGTCTATCACTAATGAAATTGTTCCATTCTACATGTGCATACATCCTATCTCTAAGGATCCTCTCCAACAATTTCCCTACCACGGACATCAAGCTCACCGGCCTATAATTACCCGGGTTATCCTTGCTACCCTTCTTAAATAACGGGACCACACTTGCTATCCTTTAATCCTCTGGGATCTTAGCTGTCACACACCTGATGAAGGAAGACCATTTCCAAAAGCTTGTGGAATTACTATCAAATGAACTGGTTGGACTTAAATCTGGTGTTTTAAGACTTCTTACTGACCTCACCTATGTCCAGTGAAGAGACAAAGATTTCTGTTAGAGGCCCAGCAATTTCACCTCTTGTCTCCCTGAGTAGTCGAGGATAGATGCCATCAGGCCCTGGGGATTTGTCAGTTTAAATGTTCTCTAGAAAACCTAACACTTCCTCTCTTGTTAGAATTTCTCTAACAGATCAACACATCCCTCTGAGACACTCCCAGTCAACACGTCTCTCTACTTTGTGAATATTGATGCAAAGTATTCATTTAGGATCTCTCCTACTTCCTTGGGCTCTAAGCATAATTCCACTCCTTTGCCCCTGAGGGGTCCGATTTTTTTTTCCCTGACAACTCTCTTGTTCTTAATGTATGAATAAAATGCCTTAGGATTCTCCTTAACCCTGTCTGCCAAGGACATTTTATGACCCCTTTTTGCCCTTCTAACTCCCCGTTTGAGTTCTCTCCTACTTTCTCTATATTCCTCCATTGCTCCATCTGTTTTTGGCTGCCTGGACCTAATGTATGGCTCTCTTTTCTTTTTGATTAGACCCTCAATTTCCCTAGTTATCCACAGTTCACAAATCCTACCTTTCCTATCCTTCCTTTTTACAAGCACATGCCTGTCCTGCAGCTCCATCAAAGAACAAAGAACAAAACAGCATGGGAAACAGGCCCTTCAGCCCAACGAGCTCATGCCACCACCCCGATGTTCCCACCTCTACCCAGGATCCCTGTCTACGTTTATAGATCTATGGATTAAAAACCAAACTGGAGACAATTTAGGGAGAATTTGTTTTGCCAATTAGCCTAAGAGCACATTTTTGGGATGTGGGAGGAAACCGGAGCACCCGGAGAAAACCCACGCAAGCACGGGTAGAATGCGCAAACTCCCACAGACACAGGCCCAAATCCATGTATCTGCACATCAACTGCTTCTTAAAAGACTCCCACGTGCCAGATGTGGATTTACCCTCAAACAGCCTCTCCCAATCAACAGCCACCAATTCCTGCCTAATCCAACTATGGTTAGGCTTTCATCCAATTCAGCATCTTACCCACAGGGCAACGCTCATCCTTGTCCATTACTATCCTAAAGTTTACAGAATTGTGGTCACTATTTGCTACATTTCCCTATTGAAACTCTGACGACGTAATTGGGCTCATTCCCCAGTACTACATCCAGTATAGCCCCCTCTCTTATTGGGCTATCTACATATTGTTCCAAAGAACCTTCCTATATGCATTTTACAAATTCCTCTCTGTCCAGATCCCCTGCCCTAAGCACTTTCCAGTCTATATCAGGGAAATTAAAGTCTCCCACTACAACAACCCTATTTTTTTCTGCACCTATCCAGAATCTCCTTACATGTCTGTTCCTCCACTTCCCATAGGCTGTTGGGAGACCTGTAGTACATCCCCAGCACAGTAACTGCGCCCTTCCTGTTTCTGAGCTCCACCCACAGAGACTCATTACATGACCCCTCTAAATTGTCCATCCTCTGCACTGCTGTAATATGTTCCCCAACTAATATTGCTACTTCCCCACCTCTTTTAGCCCCTGTCTCACCTAAAACATTTATACCCTGGAATATTCAGCTACAAGTCCTGTCGTTTTAACCAAGGCTGTGTCACTGCAACCACATCCAAATTCTGCGTAAGCATTAAGGCCCTAAGTTCATCTGTCTTACCTGTTACGCTCCTCGCATTGAAGCAGATGCACTCTCGACCTCCAGGCCCAGTGAGGTCATCTACCCCAGAATGCTCTTCCTCTTAGATAACTTGTCCTGGCCCCAACTAGTCCCCAGTCTCTATGCTTATTGATCTGTTGTTTTGATCCCCACCTCCCTGCCACATCAGTTTAAACCCACCTGAATCACACTAGCAAAATTCTCAGCCAGGATATGCATGCCCTTCCAGTTTAGATGCAACCCATCCTTCTTGTACAGGTGCCATCCTCTTGAAGACTTCCCAGTTATCCACAAATCTGAAACCCTCCCTCCTGAACCAGTCCTTTAGCCATGCATTCAATTGTACAATCTCCCTATTCCTAGCTTCACTACCACTAGGCACTGGGAGCAGTCCAGAGACTGCTACCCTAGAGATCCTACCTTTTAGCGTAGCACCCAACTCTCTGAATTGCTCTCATTGGATCCCCTGCTCTTTCTACCATGTCATTTGCATCAATGTGGACAATAAACTTCTGGAGTTCACCTATTCATTCTTTAAATGTTTACCATTGCTTGTCCATTGTCTTTCCTTTCAGTAATGTTTCCCAGTCCATCATGGCCAATTCATGCCTCATACCATCATAGTTATCTTTGTTGAGATTCAAAACCCTGGTCTCAGAATCAACTATATCACTATCCACTTTGACAAAGAATTCTACCATGTTATGGTCACTTGTCCCCAAGCGTTCTCTCACAACTAGACTGCCAACAAATCCTTTCTCATTGCACAACACCTAGTCCAAGATGGCCTGCTGCCTTCTTAGTTCCTCAATGTATTGCTCTAGAAAATGATATGCACTCCAGAAATTCCTCCTCTATTGTACTGTAACTAATTTGACTCTCCCAATCTATATGCAGACTAAAGTCGCCCATAATCACAGATGTTCCTTTAACACATGCATATCTGATCTCCTGTCTAATATGTTTCCAACATTGCACTACAGTTTGGTGGCCTGTATATCACCCCTACCAATGACTTTTTCTCTTGTTGTTTCTTAACTCGACCCATACAGATTCCACATCATCTCTGCTAAAATCTTTCTTCAATATCGTATTAATATCATCTTTAATCAACAATGCAATTCCACCACCTTTTCCTTTCTATCTGTCCTTCCTAAATACTGAATAGCCCTTAATGTTTAGTTCCCAGCCTTGCTCACCTTAGGGCCAACTATATTATATCCTTTTACATCCATCTGTGCAACTAATTCATCTATTTTGTTTCAAATGCTACGAGCATTCAGGTACAAAACTTTAAGGTGAGCACTTTTAACATTTATTTTCCCTTTGTTACCATTTTTTATTCAGTCTTTATTTAACTCTGGTCCTTGATTTCTGCCTATCACTTTCCCAATTCTCCTTACTACCTTTTCCCTTTGTTCTTAATTCCACCTGTTCTAGATCCTTGCAAAAGTTCCCCCCCCCCACCCTTCCCCCCCACCTCAACCACCACCACCACCACATTAATTTAAATTTTCCCCAGTCACTCTAGCAATTACCCCACCTTGGACATCAGTCCCAATCCTGCCCAGATGTAACGAGTCCAGTTTGTTCAGGTCCTAATGCCCCAGCAATCAGAAATCCTCTCCCTCACACCATCTTTGTACATTCACAGCTCAAGGCAACTAGAAAAATCAATGCAGAAAAGCACCAGCTAACAGGAATCAAGTTCACTAATGACTATTGATCCTATGTTCACTTGCTTTATAATGTGATAGCTTATGAAACTGGTTAGTGTCGTACTGATACTTACCGAGGAAATGCTGGTATGATTGGCCATCATGAGTCCACTGACACGATGAGCTGAAGGCAGGTAAGGGGATTTCCGTGACAGCGCCACCTGTATACTGGCTGGTCCCCATGGAATGAAGTTGGCCAGTTTCCGCTCCCTTATTCTTTGTAGACTCTTGTGAACCTATCCAAAGAACATAGCATAGAAATGAAACTCTCACTATTACATGATATCCCAAAAGGCCTTTTGAAATCAGGTTACTGCAAGTAAATATGCAAGCCAATTAATACATTGCAAAAGATCACAAATGACATGAATGAGCATTGCGGCTGAATATTTTATTGGATGATTATTTCTGAGGGCATTGAGAAAAACTTCCCATTCTCCTCTGAAAGAGATTTTTACATCCATCTGAAAGATAAAGTCAACAGACAGAAAGCTGAGTATGCCCCTCCAGGAGGGTAACACATTTCTCTCACACCTCTCTAACTGCATTAGAACATAGAACATAGAACATTACAGCACAGAACAGGCCCTTCGGCCTTCGATGTTGCACCGACCAATTATGACAAAAGCAATGACCCTCCAAACTAAACCATTCCCTTCTCTTCCATATACTTATCAACTAACCTCTTAAACGCCACCAAACTTGGCGCATCTACAACAGCTGCAGGCAGGGCATTCCACTCCCTAATCACTCTTTGAGTAAAGAACTACCTCTGATATCCGTCCTATAACTCATACCCCTTAATTTAAAGCTGTGTCCCCTCGTGCTAGCTTTCTCCATCCTAGGAAAAAGGCTATCACTGTCCACCATATCTAAACCTCTAATCGTCTTATATGATTCGATAAGGTCTCCTCTTAGCCGCCTCCTCTCTAACGAAAACAACCTCAAATCCCTCAGCCTCTCTTCATAAGACCTGCCCTCCATACCAGGCAACATCCTGGTAAACCTCCTCTGTACCTCTCCAATGCCTCCACATCTTTCTTATAATGCGGGGACCAGAACTGTACACAATACTCCAAGTGCGGCCGCACTAGAGTTTTGTACAGTTGCAACATGACGTTGCGGCTCCGAAATTCAATCCCCCTACCATAAAAGCTAAGACTCCGTATGCCTTCTTAACAACCTTATCGACTTGACTGCCTACTTTCAGGGATCTATGCACAAATACAGCAAGATCCCTCTGTTCATCAACACTATTAAGAATCCTACCATTAGTCCTACACTCTACACATTTATTATTCCTGCCAAAGTGCATTACCTCACACTTTTCCACATTAAACTCCATTTGCCACCTCTCGGCCCAGCTCTGCAACTTGTCCAAGTCTCTCTGCAAACTATAACACCCCTCTTCACTATCTACCACTCCACCGACTTTAGTGCCATCCGCAAATTTACTAATCTATCCTTCAACACCCTCATCCAGATCATTTATTAAAATTACAAACAGCAAGTGCCCCAAAACAGACCCCTGAGGCACACCACTTGTCACCGAACTCCACGATGAATATCTCCCATCAACCACCACCCTCTGTCTTCTATCTGCTAACCAATTCCTAATCCAATTAGCTAAATCACCCTCTATCCCATACATCTGCATTTTCTGTAGAAGCCTTCCATGGGGCACCTTATCAAACGCCTTACTAAAGTCCATATATACCACATCAACCGCCTTACCCCCATCCACCTCTTTGGTCACTTTCAAAAAACTCAATAAGGTTAGTAAGGCACGACCTACCCTTCACAAAACCATGCTGACGATCCCCAATCAATTCATTTCTCTCTAAATAACTATAAATCCTATCCCTAATAATTCTCTCCAATACTTTGCCCACAACAGAAGTAAGACTCACTGGCCTATAATTCCCTGGAAAGTCTCTCTTCCCCTTCTTAAACAACGGGACCACATTCGCTATCCTCCAGTCTTCCGGAACTATATCCGTAACCAACAACAACCTGAAGATCAGAGCCAGAGGCTCTGCAATCGCCTCTCTTGCCTCCCAGAGAATCCTAGGGTAAATCCCATCCGGCCCAGGGGACTTATCTAACTTCAAACCCTCAAGAATAACTAGCACATCCTCCCTATCTACTTCAATAAATTAGTCATCAGAGTCAAGTGTGTACTCAAGTCCTGGAACAGATTCCCATAATTTCCTGATAGTTTCATTGGCTTTGGCAGCATTTGTTGTCCATCCCTAAGTGCCCTTGAAAAGGTAGTGAAGAGTTGTCTTTTTGAACCATTGCAGTCTGTACTGTAGATTCACTGCTAAAAAAGGCATTCCAGGATTTTGACACAGTGACAATGAAGGTACAGCAATATAGTTCCAAGTCAGGGTGATGGGTGGTTAGGAGGGAATCTTGTAGGTGACGATGTTCCCATGCATCGGCTGTCATTGATGTTAGAGGGCAAGGGTTTCAAAGGAGACTTGGTATCTTATAGATGGTGCACACTACTGCCACTGTGTGCCAATGCTGGAGGGAAATGAATATTTACTGTGCTGGATGGGTGCCAATCTTGGGGAGGCATAGCGATAGTGTCACTGGACTGGTAATTTAGAGACCCAGGGTAATGCTTGGGAATCCCAGGTTTCAATCTCACCACAGCAGATGGTGGGATTTCAATTCAATAAAAGTGGAATTAAAAGTCCAACGATGACCATTATTGATTATTGTAACAACCTTTCTGGTTCACTACTGAACTTTTAGGGAAGGAAATCTTCCGTCTTTACATGTCTGGCCTACATGAGAGTGTGATACACTCCCTATCATTCTGGTGTGTTCCATGTGCCTATCCAATAACTCTTGAAAGTTCCTGAAGTGTCTGACTCCACTATCACAGCAGGCAGTCCATTCCACACCCCAACTACTCTCTGAGTAAACTTCAGATATCCCTCCTGTATCTCCCTCCACGAACTTTATAGTTATGTCCCCTAGTAACAGCTACATCCACCCAAGGAAATAGTCTCTGGACGTCCACTCTATCAATACCCCTCATCATCTTATAAACCTCTATTAAGACGTCTCTCATCCTCCTCCATTCTAAACAGAGAAGCCCCAGCTCCCTCAACCTTTCTCATAAGACCTACCCTTCAAACCAAGCAGCATCCTGGTAAATCTCTGCACTCACTCCAATGCTTTTATATCCTTCTTATAATGAGGTGACCAGAACTACTTACAATATTCCAAATGTGGTCTCACCAAGGTCCTATATAGTTGCAGCATAACCCTATGGTTCTTAAACTCAAACCCCCGTTAATAAACGCTAACACACTATAAGCTTTCTTCACGACTCTATCCACTTGAGTGGCAACCTTCAGAAATCTGTGGATATGAACCCCAAGATCTCTCTGTTCTTCCATATTCCTCAGAATCCTGCTGCTGATCCTGTAATCTTCATTCAAGTTTGTCCTACCAAAATGAATCACCTTGCATTTATCAGGGCTAAACTCTATCTGCCATTTTTCTGCCCAGCTCTGTGTCCTATCAATGCCTCTTTGCAGTCTACGTCCATTACTCCATCAATCTTAGTGTCATCAGCAAATTTACTAACCCACCCTTCAGCCCCCTCTTCCAAGTCACTGACAAAAAAAAACTCACAAATAGCACAGGACCCAACACTGACCCCTGTGGTACACTGCTAGTAACTGGCCTCCAGTCTGAAAATTTTCTCTCTACCACCACTCTGTCTTCTACGAGACAGCCAGATTCTTATCCAATTGGCCAAATTTCCTTCTATCCTACACTTCCTTATCTTCACGAACCTACCATGGGGAACCTAATCAAATGCCTTACTAAAATCCACGTATATGACATCAACTGCTCTACCTCCGTCTACACACTCAGTTAACCTCTCAAAAAATTCAATCAAATTTGTGAAGCAGGACTTACCCCTCACGAAACCGTGCTGACTATCCCGGATTAAGCTGCGTTTTTCCAAACGGTCATAAATTTTATCTCTCAGGACCCTTTTCATTAACTTACCGATCACTGAAGTAAGATTAACTGGCCTATAATTACCAGAGTCATTCCTGTTTTCTTTCTTGAAGGAAGGAACAACATTTGCCACTCTCCAGTGCTCTGGCACAATCCCCATGGACAGCGAGGACTCAAACATCAAAGCTAAAGGCTTCACAATCTCATCCCTTGCCTCCCAAAGTATCCTAGAATGTATCCCATCTGGCCCAGAGGACTTACTGACCCTCAGGTTTTTCAAAATTGCAAATACATCTTCCCCCTCCATCCTATCAGCTATTTCACATATGCATCCTCAAAATCATGACCCTCTCCTTAGTGAACACTGAAGAAAAGTATTCATTCAATGCCTCACCTATCTCTTCCAACTCCGTGCACAAGTTCCTACTACTATCCTTGATTGGCCCTAACCTCATCCTGGTCATTCTTTTATTTCTCACATAAGGGTAAAAAGCCTTAGGGTTTGCCTTTATCCGACCTGCCAATGAATTTTCATGACCCCTCCTAGCTCTCCTAAGCCCTTTTTTTAAACTCATTCCTTGTTATCTTGTAACCCTCAAGCGACCCAACTAAACCTTTTTTTCATCCTTATATATGCTTCCATTTTTCTCTTGACAAGATTCCTGACTGCTGCCTTATAGATTTGATTTATTACTGTCAGATGTATACAGCGAAAAGTATTGTTTCTTGCACGCTATACAGACAAAGCGTGCGTACATAAAGAAGGAAATCGATGTTTCAGCACAATGATTTGTGACCATGATGAAGTCAGCTAAAAGCAGGTGTTTCAGTTGTATTTTGAATAGTACTTTCTTGGAAAAAATCTTAATTAATGTAATTTTTACTTGTGCATTAATTTTATTTAGATTTCAGCTTTTTGTTCAGATTATTATCATGCAGAACTGATTGGGCAAAGTCTGCCTAAAACTGAACCATTAAACCAACTCCTTCCTAATCTCATGACTTGCAATCACACTAATTCCTTTACATCTCACAGCTACTTACCAGCAAATACTGTTTAAAAGCTGCAGCTGATTTGAACAAAAATTACTCCGTCAGCTCTGGAGTCCTCCAACAATCTATTCTCATTATCCTGCTTCTGTTTCACATAACTTGAAGCTTCAATCAAGCACTGGAGGGGGTCCAATGCCTGCTCCAATCTGCTTAGACCTTGTTGATCGTGCCTAAGACAGGAAAAGGGAAGCCTGTCTTGTCAGCTTGGATCGGTAATGTCTCTCTCGTAGGGACACTGGACCAATTTGGTTTTTGTTTGGTTATAACCAAAGAAAAACATATGGAAGATATGCAGCTGAAAGCACCCAGCTCAACCTCAAAATTATCTCTTTCAATTCCTCCACTGAGTCTGAAATGTCAGTTTTGTTGTCCAGCATCCATAAGCAGTAACTTCTTCCAGTTAAATATTAGAAAGGCTATTATCTTCAAACCAATCCGCAAACTCCATTTTTACCCACCGACTCTACCCTTCACTCCGGCTGCTGTCTCAGGCTGAACAAGACCATCTGCAATTTTGGAGATCCAGTCGAGCTTCTGATCCCATATCCTCTCCATCACCAAGACCATCAACTTCACCTCTTCAGCAATGCTTGGCTCTTCACTTGCTTCAGTTTACATGTGTTGAGATCTTTACCTATGTCTTATGTTATCTCCAGACTGAACTATTCCGTGCTCTCCTGGCCTTCCACATTCCACCCTCCATAATCTTCAGACTACTCAAATCTCTGCTACTAGTATCCAAACTTACACCAACAGCTGTTCACCCATTGATCCTGTTCATTATACTAACTGAATAATGTCTTGATTTAAAAGTTCTCAGCCTGTTGTTCAAATCCTTTTATGGTCTTGTCATTCTTTACGTCTGTAACCTCTTCCACTGCTATAAACCTCCAAAATCTCTGCCTTCTTGCAACTTTGGTCCTTTTTGCATTCCCATTTCCTTTGTCCTTTTGTTGAAGGCAGTAGTGAAGGATTTTGGGATTTCTTAATGATGCCACGTACACACTTTTCTCTTTAACTTTTTTGTTTTACAAAGAATCCTACCTGAGTAGGGTCGACCTCCCCCTGGATAATATTTAGAATTGCGATATAACAATGATTAGTTTGTCTGTCTCTGCCAGTGGACACCATCACATTTTTCGGTTGCAACAATCTTCGCATGACATCCAGGACTGTTGTTTTACGCACACTTGGAATCTAAGAACAAAGAATACATCAGGTTTTAGAAATGGAGCTGCCTCTTTTTACCTCTCTCAGAATCACTTCAACATCATCACATAGTCTCTGAGAAATAAGAACCAAAGAGATCCATTACAGTGCCAAAAAAGAGTCATATTGGACTTGAAATGTTAACTTTGTTTCTCTCTCCATAGTTGCTACCAGACCTGCTAGGTTTTCTATCACTCTCTATCTTTAGTTCATTATGATCTGGTCTTTGTAGCTGCAATATTAATTTACTTTTTCTGTCAATATCCTGATGCTCCAAAGTTTGTTCACCATCTACAAGGCACAAATCAGAAGAAATGTGATGGAATATTCTCCACCTGCCTGGGTGAATGCAACTTCAATAATACACAAAGCTCAAAATCACCCAGGGCAAATCAGCCTACTTAATTGGTACCTTATCCATCACCATTGATACGCAGAGGCAACAATATGTACATTTTACAAAATGCACTGTAGCAATTCTCAAAGGCTCCTTCAGCAGCACATTCCAAATCTGCTGCCACCTAGAAGAGTAGCAGATGCATGGGAGCACCACCTCCTCCAGGTTCTCCTCCAATCCACAAACCATCCTGACTTAGTACTCTAATGCCCTATGACATATCTCTTAGACATGAAAGGGATCATACACTGCCTCAATCAAACTTATTTTTGCTTATTGAAAAATTAATTTTGCTAAATTACCAAATGGCTGCTACATGTCACACAGTTCAATAATTGGTCACAGTTTCTGGAAATTTCCAACAGTAGTTACAAGGACAAAAGAATTCCATCCTCCTCATTTGCTGAATCCCATACTTCATTGTAAGAACACATTATAATCCACAAAACCACAGGACTAGCAAACAATATGATTCCCCCAACCTGGACAATAACAAAAACACTTGTAGAGGTGCTAACAACCACAATTTCACTCCTAAGTGCACGTTAGATTTTGGTCTGATGCTCAGAAGCTGCTTGTTAAGGTGCAGTTAACTCACTAATGGACAACGTTACATGCCCCAAGCAACTAACCTTTGGACATATTTTTACCATTATACATCTAGCATTACAAGGCAGTCTTCTCATTTAACCCTAATCTACAAACATGGGCTCCAAGGCTGAGCAAGTACCTACAACTCAGCCTCCTCCTTGTTTTTCTAGACTCTGAGATGATGCCCCCCAGCCTTGGACTGTCCCACAAAGGGAAATAATTTCTCAACATCTACTCTATCAAGCCCCCTGAGAATCCTGTATGTCTCAATAAGGTCACTTCTCATTCTTCTGAACCCCAATGAGTAGCTAGAGTCACTCAGAGAATTTAAACTAATATGGCGGGGTTGGGCCAGTAAAAATAAAAGGAACAGCAGGCATAGTGTAGTTTTTGAACATAGCGAGACTGGTGGTCTGAAGTGCATTTGTTTCAATGCAAGGATTATAACAAGTAAGACTGATGAACTTAGAGCTTGGATTAGTACTTGGAACTATAATCTTGTTGCTATTATAGAGACTTGGCTGAAAAAGGGACAAAATTAGCAGCTAAACATTCCAGGAGGGATGGAGGGGATGTAAAAGGGGTGGGGGAGTTGCATTATTGGTCAAGGAGAATATCACAGTTGTATTGAGACAGGACACCTCAGAGTTCAGGCAATGAAGTAATATGGATAGAGCTCAGGAACAGGAAGGATAGTCACAATGTTGGGATTTTATTACAGGTCTCCCAACAGCCAGCAAGAGATGGAGCAGCAGACGTGCAGACAGGTTGTGGATGCAATAATAACAGCGTCGTGATGGGTGACTTTAACTTTCCTTGTATTGAATGGGACTCATTTACTGCTGTCCCAGGGATGGGGCAGAATTTGTACAGAGTGTCCAGGCAGGTTTTATGAAACAGTATGTAGATAGTTCAACTAAGGAAGGAGTCATACTGGACCTAATATTGGGGAATGAGCCCAGCCAGATAATCAAAGTTTCAACAGGAGAACATTTTGGGAACAATGATCATAATTTCTAAGTTTTAAGTTACTTGTGGATAAGAACAAGAGTGGTCCTCAGGCGAAGGTGTTAAATGGGGGAAAGACTACTACAACATTAGGCAGGATCTGGTAAGCGTAGATTGAGGGAGGCTGCTTAAATCAACATCCGACACATGGAAGTCTTTTCAAATATCAGTTGATTGGAATTCAATACCAGCACGTACCTGTGAGGATGAAGGATAAGTGTGGCAAGTATCAGGAATCTTGGGTAACAAGGGATATTATGAATCAGATCAAAAAGAAAAAGGAAACATTCATAAAATATAAAAGACTTAATAACAGATGAAACTCTTGAAGAATTTAAAGAACGTAGGAAGGAACTTAAGGAAAGAGTTACGAGAGCTAAAGAAAATCCTTTGGCAAATAGGATTAAGGAAAATTCTAAGGCATTTTATTCTTATGTACAGAGCAAGAGGGTAGCCAGGGAAAGGGTTGGTCCACTTAACGATAGAGGAGGAAATGCACGAGATACTAAATGAATACTTTGCCTCAGTATTCACAAAAAAGAGGGACCTGATGGATGATCAGCCTAGGTAGATATTCTGGGTTATCTCAGTATCAAAAAAAAAAGAGGTTGTACTGGGTGTCTTAAAAGGTAGATAAGTCCCCACAGCTAAGATTTACCCCAGAATACTTAGGAGGCAAGAGCAGAAATTACTGAGCACTTGATAGAAATCTTTGTATGCTCATTGGCTACAGGTGAAGTTCCAGAGGACTGGAGGATAACCAAGTTGTTCCATTGTTTAAGAAAGGTAGCAGGGATAAACCAGAAAAATGTAGGCCGGTGAACCTCATGTCAGTGGGAGGGAAATTACTGGAAAAGATTCTTAGGGAGAGGAATCACTCAAATTTGGAAACAAATGGATCTATTAGTGACAGGCATCATGGTTATAAAAAGAGGAGGTTGTGCATCACAAATTTGATCAAGTTCTTTGACAAAGATGATAGATGAGGGAAAGGCAAAGGATGTTGTATACATGGACCTCAGTAAAGCCTTTGACAAGGTACCTCATGGTAGACAGGTATGAAAGGCGAGGTCACAAGGGACCAAAGGAGAGTTGGCAAGATGTATGCAGAACTCGCTTGGCCATAGAACAGTAAGAAGTCTCACAACACCAGGTTGAAGTCCAACAGGTTTATTTGGTAGAACAAGCCACAAGCTTTCGGAGCGCTGCCCCTTTATTAGATAAGTGGGAGTTCTGTTCACAAACAGGGCATATAAACACACAAACTCAATTTACAAAATAATGGTTGCAATGCAAGTCTTTACAAGTAATCAAGTCTTAAAGGTACAATGTGAGCAGAGAGAGGATTAAGCACAGGTTAAAGAAATGTGTATTGTCTCCAGCTAAGACAGTTAGTGAGGTTTTGCAAGCCCAGGCAAGTTGTCGGGGTTAAGATAGCGCAACATGAACCCAAGATCCCAGCTGAGGCCATCCTTGTGTCGTGAATTTGGCTATCAGTCTCTGCTCAGCGACTCTGTATTGTCTTGTGTCGTGAAGACCGCCTTGGAGGATGCTTACCCGAAGATCAAAGGCCAAATGCCCGTGACCGCTGAAGTGTTCGCCAACAGGAAGAGAACGCTCGTGCCCAGCGATTGTTGAGTGGTGTTCATTCATTTGTTGTCGTAGCATCTGCATGCTCTCCCCAATATATCATGCCTCGGGACACCCTTTCCTGCAGCTTATCAAGTAGACAACGTTGGCTGAGTTGCAAGTGTATGTACCGTATACCTGGTGGGTGGTGTTCTCTCTCGAAATGATGGTGTCCATGTCAAGGATCCGGCATATCTTGCAGAGGTTGTTGTGGTAGGGTTGTGTGATGTCATTGTCACTGTTCTCCTGAAGGCTGGGTAGTCTACAACAAATTACTCCCAATCCAACCATTATTTTGTAAATTGAATGTGTGTCTTTATATGCCCTGTTTGTAGACAGAACTGCCCACTACCTGATGAAGGGGCAGCATTTGGAAAACTTGTGGCTTGTGCTACCAAATAAACCTGTTGACTTTAACCTGGTGTTGAGGCTTCTTACTGTACTTTCCCCAATCCAACGGCAGCATCTCTACATCTTGGCCATAGAAGATAAAGGGTAGCAATACAGGGCTACTTTTCTGAAATGGAAGCCTGTGACTAGCGGTGTTCATGATGCAGAGATGCCGGCATTGGACTAGGGTAAACACAGTAAGAAGTCTCACAACACCAGGTTACAGTCCAACAGTTTATTTGGTAGCAAAAGCCACTTTTGTTTTTGCTACCAAATAAACCTGTTGAACTTTAACCTGGTGTTGAGAGACTTCTTATTATCACTGTTCCAAGAGGTCAGTTCTGGGACCTTTGCTATTCACAGTATATACAAATGATTTGTACATTGTATAGGAAATTAGGAGAGCCAGAAGGGGTCATGAGAAGGCCTTGGCTGGTAGGATTAAGGAGAATCCCAAGGCCTTCTACAAATATGTGAAAATTAAAAGGATGAGAAGAGAAGGGATAGGACCTATAAAAGGTGAAGGGGAAAAAGTCTGTATGGAACCGGAAGAAATGGCAGAGGTGCTTAATGAGTACTTTGCCTCAGTATTCACGGTGGAAAGTGATCTGGGAGGATGCACTACAAGTTTGCGGCAGACTGAAAAGATTGAGTATGTAGATATTAAGGAAGCAGACGTGTTAGAACCTTTAAACGCTATCAAGATAGACAAGTCTCCGGGACCAGATGGGATGTATCCCAGGTTATTGTGGGAGGTGAGGGATGTCATTGCAGAGCCCCTGGCGATGATCTCTGCGTCGTCGATGGAGACGGGAGAGGTTCCGGAGGATTGGAGGATTGCGGATGTGGTCCCTATTTTCAAGAAAGGGAACAGGGATAGTCCTGGAAATTACCGACCGGTGAGTCTGACCTCAGTGGTTGGTAAGCTGATGGAGAGGCTTCTGATGGACAAGATTTACGAGCATTTGGAGAAGTTTAGGTTGATTAGAAATAGTCAGCATGGTTTTGTAAAAGGCAGGTCGTGCCTTACCAGCTTAATTGAGTTCTTCGAAAATGTGACTGAACACATTGACGAAGGAAGAGCAGTGGACGTGGTGTACGTGGACTTCAGCAAGGCATTTGACAAGGTCCCACATGCAAGACTTCTTGAGAAGGTGAGAGGCCATGGAATCCAAGGGGCTTTGGCCTTGTGGATCCAGAACTGGCTTGCCTGCAGAAGGCAGAGGGTGGTTGTGGATGGCTCTGTTTCTGCATGGAGGTCGGTCACCAGTGGAGTGCCCCAGGGATCTGTTCTAGGACCCTTGCTGTTTGTCATTTTCATAAATGACCTGGATGAGGAAGTGGAGGGATGGGTGAGTAAGTTCGCCGATGACACAAAGGTCGGTGGTGTTGTGGATGGTCTGGAGGGATGTCAAAAGTTGCAGCATGACATCGACAGGATGCAAGACTGGGCGGAGAAGTGGCAGATGGACTCAACGCGGATAAATGTGTTGTGGTCCATTTTGGCAGATCCAACGGGATGAATGAGTACACTATCAAAGGTAGGAGTCTTAGCTGTTGGAAGAGCAGAGATCTTGGGGTCCGGGTCCATAAGACTCTCAAATCGGCCTCCCAGGTGGAGGATGTGGTTAAGAAAGCTTACGGTGTACTGGCCTTCATTCATAGAGGGATTGAGTTCAGGAGTCAGGAGGTAATGCTGCAGCTTTATAGGACCCTTGTCAGACCACACTTGGAGTACTGTGCACAGTTCTGGTCGCCTCACTATAGGAAGGACGTGGAAGCTATTGAAAGGGTGCAGAGGAGATATACAAGGATGTTGCCTGGATTGGGAGGCATGCCTTATGAAGACAGGTTGAGGGAGCTGGGACTGTTCTCCCTAGAGAGATGAAGGTTGAGAGGTGACCTGATAGAGGTTTACAAGATGTTGAGAGGATTAGATAGGGTGGACTCTCAAAACTATTTCCCAGGGCTGAAATGGTTGCGACGAGAGGGCACAGATTTAAGGTGCAAGGAAGCAAGTACAGAGAGGATGCTAGAGGAAAGTTTTTCACTCAGAGGATGGTGAGTGAATGGAATCGGCTGCCGTCGGTGGTGGTCGAGGCGAACTCGCTGGGGTCTTTTAAAAGACTTCTGGATGAGTATATGGGATCCAATGGGATTGGGGGTTATAGATAGGTCTGTGGCTGGGTAGGTTTTGATGTGTTCGGCACAACTTGTGGACCGAAGGGCCTGTTTGTGCTGTAGTGTTCTATGTTCTATGTTCTATTTGAAGGAAAATATAACTGGTCTGATTAGTATGTTCACAGATGACATAAAAATTGGAGACATTGCGGATAGCGAAGAGGATTGTCAGGGCACACAGCAAGATATAGACCAGTTGGTGACTTGGGTGGAAAAATGGCAGATGGAACTTAACCTGCACAAGTGGAAGGTCCAATGCATGCAGGAATTATACAGTAAATGGTAAAACCCTTAGCAGCGATAAGGTACCTCATAAAAAGTTGCTGCAGAAGGTTAGGGTACGTGGAGGTGGGGGTAAAGTGTTAGCTTGGATTGAGAATTGATTATCTAACAGGAAGCAGAGAGTTGGAATCAATGGGTGTTTTTCTGGTTGGCAATTGGTAACTAGTGGCGTGCCTCAGGGATCGGTGGTGGGGCCTCAACTGTTTACCATTTACATAGACGATCTGGAGGACGGGGCTGAATGTAGGCTAACAAAATTTACTGATGACACAAAGATGAGTGGAAAAGTGAATTGTGCAGTGGGCACGGAAAGTCTGCAGAGAGATCTGGATAGGCTGAGTGAGTGGGCAAGCACCTGGCACATGGAGTATAACGTTAACAAATGTGAGATTATCCACTTTGGTAGAAATAATAGTAGGAGGAATTAGTATTTAACGGGTGAAAAGCTGCAGCATGCTACAGTGCAAAGGGGCCTGGGGGTCCTTGTGTACGAAACGTAAAAACCCAGTCTGCAGGTGCAGAAGGTGATCAAGAAGGCAAATGGAATGTTGGCCTTTGTACTGAGGGGGATAGAATATAAAAACAGGGAGGTCTTGCTGCAACTGTACAGGGCACTGGTGAGGCCGCAACTGGAGTACTGTGAGCAGTTTTGGTCCTCTTATTTGCAAAAGGATATATTGACTCACTAGGCTGATACCGGAGATGACAGGGTTAGTTTATGAGGAAAGATTGAATAGACTGGGTCTGTATGCATTAGAGTTTAGAGGGCTGAGGGAGGATCTTTTGAGACTTAGAAGATAATGAAGGGCTAAATGGCCAACTCCACGGTAGAGGTAGAGAGATTCTTCCCACTTAGAAAGAATAGCAGAACTAGACAGCACAGCCACAAACTAAGGAGAGGGACAGTTTAGAACCGAGTTGAGGAGGAACTTCTTCACTCAAAGGAAGGTGAATTTCTGGAATTCTCTGCCCATTGAAGTGGTGGAGGCTATCTCGTTGAATATATTTAAGACACAGGTAGATAGATTTCTAATAGACAAGGGAATTAAGGGTTATGGGGGAGAAAGTGGGAAAGTGGAACTGATTCATTTTAGTTCAGCCATGATCTTATTGAATGGCAAGGCAAGCTTGAAGGGCTAAATGGCCAACTCCTGCTCCTATTTCTCATGTTCTTATGTTCATTGCCTGGCAGAGAGATCTGGGCATACATGTCCATCAATACTGAAAGTGGATAGGTTAGTCAAGAGGGCATATGACGTGCTTGCCTTCATCGGTCAGGGCACTAAGTATAAGAACTGGCAGATCATGCTGCATCTGAATCTTAGTTAGGCCTCATTTAGAGTATTGTGTACAATTCTGGTCACCACACTATCAGAAGAATGTGGAAGCTGTGGACAGGGTACAGAAGAGGTTTACCAGGATACTACCAAGTCTGGAAGGTACTAGCTACAAAGAGAGATTGAATAAACTTAGTTTGAAGAGGACTTGTCTGTTAAGGTAGTATGGGCTGAGATTAGAAATAGGAGAGGACAGGTCACCCTGTTGGGAGTCTTTTATAGACCTCCTAAAAGTTCTAGAGAAGTAGAGGAAAGAATTGCAAAGACGATCCTGGACAGGAGTGAAAGTAATAGGGTAATTGTTATGGGAGACTTTAACTTTACTAATATTGATTGGAATAGCTATAGCTCTAGCTCATTAGAGGGGTCAGTTTTTGTACAAAGTGTGCAGGAAGATTATTAGGGATAGGATTTATAGTTATTTAGAGAAATGAATTGATTGGGGATAGTCAGCATGGTTTTGTGAAGGGTAGGTCGTGCCTTACTAACCTTATTGAGTTTTTTGAAAAAGTGACCAAAGAGGTGGATAAGGGTAAGGCAGTTGATGTGGTATATATGGCATTCGATAAGGTGTCCCATGAAGGCTTCTGCAGAAAATGCAGATGTATGGGATTGAGGGTGATTTAGCTAATTGGATTAGGAATTGGCTAGCTGATAGAAGACAGAGGGTGGTGGTTGATGGAAATTATTCATCATGGAGTTCAGTTACAAGTGGTGTACTTCAGGGATCTGTTTTGGGGCCTCTGCTGTTTGTAATTTTTATAAATGATCTGGATGAGGGTATAGAAGGATGGATTACTAAATTTGTGGATGACACCAAAGTCAGAGGAGTAGTAGATAGTGAAGAGGGGTGTTATAGTTTGCAGAGCTGGGCCAAGATGTGGCAAATGGAGTTTATTGCGGAAAAGTATGAGGTAATTCACTTTGGCAGGAATAATAAATGTGTAGAGTATAGGGCTAATGGTAGGACTCTTAATAGTGTTGAAGAACACAGGGGTCTTGGTGCATATGTGCATAGATCCCTGAAAGTTGGCAATCAAGTCAATAAGATTGTTAAGAAGGTATACGGAGTCTTAGCTTTTATTGGTAGGGGGATTGAATTTCGGAGCCGCAATGTCATGTTGCAACTGTACAAAACTCTAGTGCGGCCACACTTGGAGTATTGTGCACAGTTCTGGTCGCCACATTATAAGAAAGATGTGGAGGCATTGGAGAGGGTGCGGAGGAGGTTTACCAGGATGTTGCCTAGTATGGAGGGCAGGTCTTATGAGGAGAGGCTCAGGGAATTGAGGTTGTTTTCATTAGAAAGAAGGCAGCTAACAGGAGACCTTATTGAAACATACAAGATGATCAGAGGTTTAGATAGGGTGGACAGTGATAGCCTTTTTCCTCGGATGGAGAAAGCTAGCATGAGGGGATATAGCTTTAAATTAAGGGGTGGTAGTTATAGGACAGATGTCAGAAGCAGGATCTTCACCCAGAGGGTGGTAAGGGTATGGAATGCCCTGCCTGCATCAGTTGTAGATGCAGCAAGTTTGGGGGCGTTTAAGAGGTCCGTGGATAAGTTTATGGATGAAAAGGGAATGGTTGAGGTTAGAGGGTCATTGCTTTTTCTTAATTGGCGCAACATCGAGGGCTGAAGGTCCTGTTCTGCGCTGTAACGTTCTATGTTCTCACTGGAATAACAGAGGTTGAGGGTGACCTGATAGAGGTTTACAAGATTATGAGTGGCGTGGACAGAGTGGATAGTCAGATGCTCTTTCCTAATGTAGAAAAGTCAAGTACTAGAGGATATGGGTTTAAGATGTGTGGTGAAAAGTTTAGAGGAGATGTGCGAAGCAAGTTTTTTTTATACAGATGGTGGTGAATGTCTGGAAAGCGCTGCCCGGAGAGATGCTGGGAGCTGGTACGATCATATCATTAAAAATGCAACTAGACAAATATACGAATAGGATGGGAATGGATACGGAGTCAGTAAGTGGTTTTAGTTTAGGCAGGCATCAAGATTGTTACAGGCTTAAAGGCCTCTTCTTTGTTCTTTGAATACAGGACGAACCTATTCTTCATAAAAAAATTTTGAACTCAAGTTAGTGAATTTAGACTGAACTGGCTCCTGTGCCAGCATATCTTTCTGTAAATAAGGGGATCTTAACATTTACTGTAAACAAACATTCTAAATTAGTCACTTTGCTGGTCTCTTTAAGGGCACTGTGGTTTGCTAACTCAATCATCTATGTCATGCCATCTATCCAACTTTGCTCTGAAATCCTGCAGCTAGTCTTTGAAAGGAGCTAAATCAATCATCAGCTGATCCTAAACTCCAAATACAGTTACAAGTATGAACATGGAAGAAAGACTGAAACACACTACAGTCTGGTACACTTGCTTGAAAAGCATGTTTCTTGCACATTTTTGTCTTTCTGTAACATCCAGATGAGTATAATTGTATATTAAATATTTGTCAATTAAACAAAGTCCTGCATAAGCATTCAGGATCCAGTACTGGTGCTTTAAATACTATGGCAGAAACCTCCTTGGAGTCTTGAAATGTTCTGTTTGTGTTGAGGATGCTATACAAATGCAAGTTGCTATTGAATCTGGGGCAAAGCAATTTATGAACTGTGTGTACAGAGACAAGTTGACATTGGGAAGAACAACATATTGAAGGTGTTGGCAGCCTTAAAAGTGGATAAATCTTCAGGTACAGATAAATAGGCTCCTGTAAGAGGCAATGAAGGAAACTGCAGGAACTCTAACCCAATTTTTCAATTCCTCTCTGGCGTAGAGCAGATGCCAGACGACCAGAGAATAGCTAACGTGGTTCCACTGTTTAAGAAAAGTTTTAGGAGGTAAACCTGAGAACTACAGACTAGTGAGTCTCACTTCAGTGGTAGGAAAACTATTAGAGAAACCTCTGAAGGAGCGCATCTAACTCCACTTGGAGAGGCAAAGCTTGGTCAGCATGACATCATCAGAGGGAGGTCTTTTGAGAGGGTGACCAAGTGTGTAGATGAGGGTAGTGCAATCAATGTAGTCTGAATGGATTTAGCAAAGCCTTTGACAAGCTCCCATAAGGGAAACTTGTAAAGAAGGTAGATTCAAATGTGATACAAGACAATGTAATGACATGGATTCAAAATTTTTTCTGTTGTAGGAGACAGGGATTGATGGCAAAAGGTTGCTTCAGTGATTAGAAGCCAGTGTCCAACCATAAGGATCTGTGTTGGGCCCCCTATTACTTGTCATTTGTATAAATAACATACGTGACTACGTGGGCAGCAGGATTAGCAAATTTGTAGATGACACTAAGATTGAACAGGTGGTTAAAAGTGAGGAATGTCTTGGACTACAAAAGGATACAGATGGGATGATCAAATAGGCAGGTAAGTGGCAGATGGACTTTGATACAGGGCAGCACGGTGGCATAGTGGTTAGGATTTCTGCTTCACAGCATCAGGGAACCAGGTTCGATTCCTGGCCTGGGTCACTGTCTGTGTGGAGTCTGCATATTCTCCCCACATCTATGTGGGTTTCCTCTGGTTGCTCCGATTTCCTCCCAGAGTCTGAAAGACATGCTGGCTAAGTGCATTGACCTATAAGGTGCTGGTGTGGCAACTAGGGGAATTTCACAGTAACTTCACTGCAATATTAAAGTAAGCTTTACTTGTGACTAATAAATAAACTTTAAAACTTATATACTTTGGAAGGAGTAATTTGACAAGACAGCACTCAATGAATGTTAGGACACCAGGAGAATCTGTAGAACAAAGGGATCTGTGTGTGTTTGTCCACAGATTTCTGAAAGTGGAAGGGCATGTTAGGAGGCTGGTGAAAAAGGCACTTGCCTTTATCATTTGAAGAAATCTGACAACACCAGGTTTAAGTCCAACTGATTTATTTGATAGTAAACTGACAAGCTTTCAGGGTTTGCCCCTTCATCAGGTGAATGGAGAGTTCTAGCCTCAGACAGAGCATATAACAGCACAGACAGTTTATAGATTACTGATTAGAATGCGAGTCTTTACAACTAACCTGCTATTCAAGTCTTAAAGAGGCCGACAATGTGAGTGGAAAGAGCATTGAGCGCAGGTTAAAGAGATGTGTATTGTCTCCAGACAATACAGTAAGTGAAGTTTTACAAACTCAGGCAAGTCATGGAGGTTACAGATAGTGCGATATGAACCCAAGATCCCTGTTGAGACCACCCTGTGTGCGGAACTTGGTTATCAGTCTCTGTTCAGCAATTCTGCGCTGTCCTGTGTCATGAAGGCCACCTTGAAGAATGCTCACCCGAAGGTCAGAGACCAAATGCCTGTGACCACTGAAGTGTTCGCCAACAGGAAGGGAACAGTCTTGCCTGGTGATTGTCAAGTGATGTTCATTCATCCGTTGTCGTAGCGTCTGCTTGGTCTCCCCAACGTACCATGCTTTTGGACATCCTTTCCTGCAACGTATTAGGTAGACAACGTCGGCCGAGTAGCAAGACTATGTACCCCGTGTACCCTGATGGATGGTATTCTCACATGTGATGATGTCATCCATATCGATGATCTGGCATGTCTTGCAGAGGTTGCTGTAGCAGGGTTGTGTGGTATTATGGTCACTGTTCTCCTGAAGGCTGGGTAATTTACTGCGAACAACAGTCTGTTTGAGGTTCTGGGGTTGTTTGAAGGCAATTAGTGGGCGTGTGGGGATGGCCCTGGCAAGATGTTCGTCTTTATCAATGATATGTTGAAGACTCCGGAGAATATGTCGTAGCTTCTCCGCTCCAGGGAAGTATTAGACAACGAAGGGTATTGTGTCCACCATGTCCCGTGTTTGTCTTCTGAGGAGGTTGGTGGGATTTTTCGCAGTGGCGCATCAGGACTGTCGATCAATGAATCGAGCGCCATATCCAGTTCTTATCAGGGCATCTTTCAGCGTCTGGAGGTGTCTGTCACAATCTGATGCACGACTTGCCACAGCAACCTCTGCAAGACATGCTGGATGATCGACACAGATGACATCATCACACGAGAATACCATCCACCAGGTTACATGGTATATACTCTTGCAACATGGCCAACGTTGTCTACCTAATACACTGGAGGAAAGGATGTCCTGAAACATGGTACATTGGGGAGGCCGTGCAGACACTATGACAACGGATGAATGAACATCGCTTGACAATCACCAGGCAAGACTGTTCCCTTCCTGTTGGCAAACACTTCAGTGATCATGGGCATTCAGCCTTTTACCTTTTTTTTAACCATTTTACCTTTGGGTAAGCATTCTCCAAGGTGGCCTTCACGACACATGACAACGCAGAGTCGCTGAGCAGAGAATGATAGCAAAGTTCCACAAACGAGAGTGGTCTCAACAAGGATCTTGGATTCATGTCGCACTATCTGTAACCCCCAAGACTTGCCTGGGTTTGCAAAACTTCACTTACTGTACTATCTGGAGACAATACACATCTCTTTAACCTGCGCTCAATGCTCTTTCCACTCACATTGTCAGCCTCTAAGACTTGAATAGCAGGTTAGTTGTAAAGACTTGCATTCTAATCAGTAATCTATAAACTGTCTGTGCTGTTATATGCTCTGTCTGAGGCCAGAACTCTCCATTCACCTGACAAAGGGGCAAACCCCAAAAGCTTGTCAGTTTACTATCAAATAAATTAGTTGGACTTAAACCTGGTGTTGTCAGATTTCTTACTGTGTTTACCCCAGTCCAACACCGGCATCTCCACATCACCTTTATCATTTGAGGTATAGATTACAAAAGCAGAGAAGTCATGTTGAAATTATATAGAACTTTGATGAAGTCACAGCTGGAGAACTGTGGTGTTTCAAGTAGGAACATTTGCAGATAACATCAGTGTGTTTCATGACAAGAAGATAGCAGGACAGTTAGAGAGAGCAGTTAATAAAGTACATAGTATTTTGAGTTACACTAATGAAACATAGTGTGCAAGCACAGGAATTATGCTGAACTTATAAACAACAGCAACTAGACCTTGGGTGCAATATTGTGTATAGTTCTAAGTGCCGCATTTTTGGGAAAGTGCACTTTTCCGCATTAAACTCCATTTGCCACATCTTGGCCCAGCTCTGCAACTTGTCCAAGTCTCTCTGCAAACTATAACACCCCTCTTCACTATCTACCACTCCTCCGACTTTGGTGTCATCCGCAAATTTACTAATCCATCCTTCTATACCTCATCCAGATCATTTATAAAAATTACAAACAGCAGGGGTCCCAAAACAGATCCCTGAGGTACTCCACTTGTAAACGAATTCCATGATGAAATGGTGGAGACAGATTCAGCGAGACATTCAGGAGGGCATTAGATGATTGCTTGAATGTGCAGGAGTAAAGGAAAGTTCTAATCAGGTCAGTTAGCTGAACAAAATGACTCTGGAGAGAGTGCAGAGGCGATTTACCAGGATGCTGCCTGGTATGGAAGGTCTGAGTTACGAGGAGAGGTTAGGCAAATTAGGACTGTTTGCCTTAGAAAGACGTAGACTTAGAGGAGATCTAATAGAGGTGTACAAGATTATGAGGGGTATAGATAGAGTAAACAGGGTTAAGCTTTTTCCTAGGATGGACTCGAATAGCATGAGGGGTCACGGGCTTAGGGTGAGGGGGGTAAGGTATAATTTGGATGCTAGAGGGAGTTTTTTCACACAGAGGGTGGTGGGGGTATGGAATGCATTGCCAAGTAAAGTGGTGGAGGCGGTACTCTGGAGTTATTTCAGAAATACTTAGATGGGCACATGAACAGAATGGGAATGGAGGGGTATAGAAAACTGATTTAAAATAGGGATCATGAGCCTTGGGAGTCCCTGGGAAGTGTGTAAATAGATGATGATATTGATGTACTTGTTTTTATCCTACAGGTGCTTTGGTCCACCTTGTTGTCTAACGAGGGGCATACACGCGATGGGTCATGAGAGGGCTGCTCTTGGATTTTTTTCGAGAGTATCCTAGTGCTTCACGTCGTTAGTGTACGCTTGACCTGGACCACATGGGCAACACGACAGCGCAGTGACTATCGCTGTGCTGTGCAGATACATGGATTTGGGCCTGTGTCTGTGGGAGTTTGCGCATTCTCCCCGTGCTTGCGTGGGTTTTCTCCGGGTGCTCCGGTTTCCTCCCACATCCCAAAGATGTGCTCTTAGGCTAACTGGCAAAACAAATTCTCCCTAAATTGTCTCAAACTTGGTTTTTAATCCATAGATCTATAAACATAGACAGGGATCACGAGTAGAGGTGGGAATATTGGGGTGATGGCATGGGCTTGTTGGGCCAAAGGGCCTGTTTCACGTGCTGTTTTGTTCTTTGTATATAATTCTGATTGGCACATTATTGGAAGGATGTGATTGCACTGGAGGGAATGCAGAGGAGATTCAATGACTGGGATGGAACATTTAGAACATAGAACATTACAGCACAGAACAGGCCCTTCGGCCTTCGGTGTTGCACCAACCAATTATGAAAAAAAAAGCAATGACCCTCCAAACTAAACCATTCCCTTCTCTTCCATAAACTTATCAACTAACCTCTTAAACGCCACCAAACTTGGCGCATCTACAACTGCTGCAGGCAGGGCATTTCACTCCCTAACCACCCTTTGGGTAAAGAACATACCTCTGATATCCGTCCTATAACTATCACCCCTTAATTTAAAGCTGTGTCCCCTCGTGCTAGCTTTTTCCATCCTAGGAAAAAGGCTATCACTGTCCACCCTATCTAAACCTCTAATCATCTTATATGTTTCGATTAGGTCCCCTCTTAGCCGCCTCCTTTCTAAGGAAAACAACCTCAAATCCCTCAGCCTCTCTTCATAAGACCTGCCCTCCATACCAGGCAACATCCTGGTAAACCTCCTCTGTACCCTCTCCAATGCCTCCACATCTTTATTATAATGCGGGGACCAGAACTGCACACAATACTCCAAGTGCGGCCGCACTAGAGTTTTGTACAGTTGCAACATGACGTTGCGGCTCCGAAATTCAATCCCCTACCAATAAAAGCTAAGACTCCATATGCCTTCTTAACAACCTTATCGACTTGACTGCCTACTTTCAGGGATCTATGCACGTATACACCAAGATCCCTCTGTTCATCAACACTATTAAGAATCCTACCATTAGCCCTATACTCTACACATTTATTATTCCTGCCAAAGTGCATTACCTCACACTTTTCCACATTAAACTCCATTTGCCACCTCTCGGCCCAGCTCTGCAACTTGTCCAAGTCTCTCTGCAAACTATAACACCCCTCTTCACTATCTACCACTCCACCGACTTTGGTGTCATCCGCAAATTTACTAATCCATCCTAAGTTACGAAGAGAGGTTGCATAGACTTGGGTTGATTTTGCTGGAGCAGAGAAGACTGAGGAGTGACCTGATTGAAGTGTACAAGATTATGAGGGGCATGGATACAGAACCTTTTAAGGAACAGCTGTTCCCCTTGGTTGAAGAGTCAATCATGAAAGGACATAGATTTAAAGTGAGGGGCAGAATGTTCAGGGGAGAGGTGAGGAAAAACGTTTTTACCCAGAGGGTGTTGATGATCTGGAACGTACTGGCCAGAGAATGTTAGAAGCAGGATGCTTCACGTCTTTTAAAAAGTATCTAGATAAGCATTTGGCACATCACATTCAGGGCCAAGTGCCGACAGATGAGATTAGGTAAAATTCAGGTATTTCTACTGTAACGGTGCGGGCATAATGGGCCAAAGGACCTTTTCTCATAGAATCACTGCAGTGCAGGAGGAGGCCATTTGGCCTATCGAGCCTGCCCCAATCACATCCCTACCCAGGCCCTATTACTGTAACCCTTCATAATTACCCTGCTACTCCCAACACTAAGGGGCAATTTAGCATGGCTAATCAACCTAACTCACATATCTCTGAACTGAGAGGGGAAGCTGGAGCACCCAGAGGAAACCCACACAGACACGGGAAGAATGTGCAAACTCCACACAGACAGTGATCTGAAGCCAGAATTTAATCTGGGTCTCTGGCACTGAGGCAGTAGTGCTAACTAAGGTGCCACAATGTTGCAGTATGATTTCAGGTGAGGGGCAGTAATTTTCCCCAGGAGCAGTAGTGTAACCTAACAAAAGGAGGTGGATTCAGCTGAATTACACTCTCTGAAAACCTATTACTCCTAGCAGTATATCAGCGTCGAGGAGCCAGACATGTGACGCATAGGAATGTTCCAGGTTAAGTTCAAGGCACAAAAAACATTTAGCTGGTACGAAATTCGCCCATTCACAGAGGAAGCCAAATTAAATTTGTTCACATTTGAAGAAAGTTTAGCATTGATCCAGATGACAAACATCACATTATCTTGCACCCTGAAGATGTATCAATTCGGTCAAGTCACACGTCAATTGGATGTAGAACGGGATCATTCCCGACCAATTTTATCAGTGTTGCAATAAATAATCAAATTTTACAACCTTTATTTAAAAGGCATTCATCATACTTAGACAGCAACAATATTATAGACAGAGCAAAGCTGCTATTGTGACAGTAAGCATCCAAACATCAGCCACTGACAATTCCATACCTTCTGGAGACCACAATATTTGAATATCTAAAATGAACGCTATCTAAGAATAAAAACAGCATGATGTAATCTATGCTGTGAACTGAATATTTGAAGTCAATGTCAAAAAGGTTGAGGATCTTGGCCCTTTAAAATAAAGTGCTCTATTAAATGGAAGTAATCATAACTGAACTATTACAGTGGTACAAATATCCCAAGAATGAATTAAAATGTAATAATCATTTCAACTTGCATCCAATTTGAAAGCCTATGTATTATCAATATGTATTATCAATCAAACATACCGACTGATCTGTAGTAAGTGGAGTATAACCTGTCATAAGGAAGTGAAGTCTTGGTGTGGGAATGAGGGATGCGATTAATCCAATTAGGTCATTGTTCATGTACCCAGGGTACCTCAATGTGGTGGTACTTGCAGACATGATAGTGGACACCTATTAAAGAAATTAAATACAACACTAAGGTCACGTTGCAGTGATGTGTGAAAATAAATAGTGGTTTCCAACAGATCATTTCAACCCATCAAAAATACTGGATAAATTATACCTTAAAAGTTGGGCAACAGTAACTGTAAACACAAATTCTTTACCAGCACAAATGTTGTAACATGTACATGACCAGAAAAAGGATATGGTAATTCTGGCTGCTCTGCTCAATACTCCTAAGCACCATTCTTGCAAATTTTTGTTTTGTGTGATCTGTTTGTTGCAACATATGGCCCACTTCAACAGAACTGTATGGCTCCCCATTCCCACAGAACATGCTTTCAAGCTGTCGCTAAGATAGCTACTTCTCCTGTATAGTGTGTTCCATAAAAGCAAAATAGTGTGGATGCAGGAATCTGAAACAAAAACAGAAAATGCTGGAAAATCTCAGCAGGTTTGACAGCACCTGTAGGGAGAGAATAGAGCCAATGACTCAAATCTAGATGATCCTCCATCAGAACAGTCTGTTCCATGTTTGTGTGGCAGGACTGATCAAGGAAGACATTTAGTGTTGGAAAGAGTGATCTCTTTTATATCTATATTTATATTTGTCTACTAAGACTCGACAAAGCAAAGCTTATTTATTAGTCACAAACAGGCTTACATTCACACTGTAATGAAGTTGCTATGAAAACTTAATGAAGTTTGGGCACACAGAGAAAATTTAGCACAGCCAATGCACCTAACCTGCACATCCTTGGAGTATGGGAGGAAATCCAAGCAGACACAGAGAATGTGCCCACTCCATACATACAGCGACTTAAGATGGGAATAGAACCCCGGTCCCTGATGCTGAAAGGATGCTTCCACTTATGGGTGAATCTACAACTAGAGGGCACCTTAAAATTAGGCATTGCCCTTTTAGGATGGAAATGAGGAAAAATTTTTTCTCTCAGACAGCTGTGCACCTTTGGAGTAGTCTGCCTCAGAAGGCAGTGGAGATGGGGTCATTGAATAATCTTAAAGTGGGAATAAATGGGAATGTGGAATTCAAAGCACAAACAGATCAGTCTTGATCTTATTGGATGGCAGAACAGGGTGAGAGGACTGAAAGGTCTATGCCTGCTCCTACTTCTTATGTACATATGTTTTCAAGGAGACCAGGACAGCATCCATTTGCTTAGCCTTGAGAAGTAAGAAGAGTGTGATCATATTCTTGGGGCATAGTCTATAGGCTTTCAAATAGTGAGGGATAAAGAGATATTTCTGCTGGGAAATCACACAAGAATTCTATAGTGGTGAAGTTTAATTTCTCAAATATCGATCGGGATAATGTCAGAGTAAAGAGATGGAGACATTTCTGAGCTGTGTTCAAAGCTTCCTTGATCTGTATTTTCTTAACCAAACTAAACAGGAGGCATTTCTGTATTGGGAAATTAGGTGGTCCAGGGGGGTGGGGTTGTTGGTGGTGTTGTTTAATACTTGGGATAAGAATGAACATCATATTATTAGCTTAATATCGGTAATGCAACAGACCAAGGAACAACAGGAACGTTGAAATTGGATTAGGATTAGTTTTGACCAGATAAGAAGGAATCTAGCCAGGGTAATATGGAACAAAAGACCAATAGGAAAAACTGTCATGGAACAGTGATCCTTAGGGCAAAGATCCTTCAGTTATAGGCCATATACATTCCAACACTGGCGAAAGGTAAGGAAACCAAAAATAGCTCCTTGAATAATGGGGGAGATAAAAATCATGATGAAGAAACAATTATGAGATGCAACAGGTGACAAAGCAGTTACTAGAGCTACCTTACAGCAACTAGGACACAATTCCAGCCTCAGGATGAATGTCTGGAGTGTGGAGCTTGCACGTTCACAATGTATCTGCATAGGTTTTCTTCAGGTATTCCGATTCCCTCCCACAGTTCAAAGATGTCCAGGTTAGATGGATTGGCCATGCTAAAAGTCATCCTATCAGGGTGATTTTACCATTTTTCATCTAAGTGTTGGGCGGACTTGAAACTGGGAGAGTTTCAAACCTCTTTTTAGACCCCACATACACACTGCCTGCAAAATTCTGAGTGAGCCTGTTGCTTGCTGCAGAAGCCTGCAGGCAAGGCTTAACATGCCCAAAAGGCTATAGAGGAAGGAATTGCATATGTGCAGGCCTCTGATGCTGCACATGCACATTAGCAGTAGCAGGGCTCTGACAGACAGTGAGCTCCCCCTCGCTGCTATCTTGGGGGCCCCCTCAGCCCGAGATACAGCCCCTGCCAACCTAGCCTGGCATCCAGACCTGCCGCACACCCCCTCTCTCCCCTAACAACCACAGCCCTGCTGCCATCTACCCACCAATTGCTGCAAAGTGAGAGTGGCAGAGGGCCCCTCTCCGATTAGCATCAGCCCTACTGGGCCCTCTCCATTAGCCCCAACCCCAGGCATTGCCCAGTGGGCACTGCCTACATGCCAGGGCAGCATTGCCAGTCTGGCACCGCCCAAGAGACACATCCTCTTGCCCTTGGCCTCTGCAGAGTGAGGAGGGGCCTCCGTTTCAACCAGCAAGCCCACGTCGACTGCTCCCTCTTCATGGGAGCATGTCTGTTCCTCACTGGTGAGCACCTTCCCCATGAGAGCCAAGCCCAGACAACTGAGCACCAGCCTTGCTAAGCAGATATTAAACAGCACTTAAATAAATTTAAAGACATTAATCTGCCTCTAGCTCATTTCCAGCTAGAGGCTGATGGCATTGGAAATCCAATCAATACCTTAGAAACACCTGAACTCCCACCTAATCTGCCAACATTTGGCACATAGCCCTGAATGTTATGATGTGCCAAGTGCTCATCCAAATATTTTTTGAAGGAAGTGAAGCAGTACGCCTGCACCACCCTCCCAGGCAGCGCATTCCACAAGTCACCCCCCCTTCGGTAAAAAAACTTTTCCTCATATCTCGCCAAACTTCCTGCCCCTCACCTTGACCCTATGTCCCCTTGTGACTGACACTTCAACTAAGGGAACTAAGAACCATTCTGTCAATGTCCCTCATTATCTTCAGCACCTCGATCAGGTCTCCCCTGTTTTTTTTTAAGAGCAACACAGCACGGGAAACAGGCCTTTCGGCCCAACGAGCCCGCGCCGCCGTCATAACTATATAGTAACAATTCCATTATCCTATTCTAATTTTAGGTTATTCCTAATATGGAAGAGTCTCAATGTAGGGACAATTTGTTTCCCAATCAGTCTAAGAGCGAATTTTTTGGGATGTGGGAGGAAACCGGAGCGCCCGGAGAAAACCCACGCAACCACGGGGAGAACGCGCAAACTCCCGCAGACACCGGCCCAATTCCAAGTGTCTGCACAGCTACAGCGATAGTCACTGAGCTGTCATGGTGCCCTTCAGATGGTCCAGATAAAGCACTCATTTACGACATGAAGCACCAGGCAACCCATGAATCAACATCCAAGAGCTGTCCTCGCACCACCTGCCGAATGCATGCTTCTTGTTGGTCAAGTATGGACCGAATTACCTGTGGAAAAAAAACCATAGTTAAACAGTCCTACTATATCCCTCTATCTGCATACCGCTCATGTGGCTGTCCAAGAGACCCTTAAACAGCCCTAGCATGCCTGCTCCCACCACCTTACTCGGCAGTGCATTCCACACCCCCACTACCCTTTGTGTGAAAAACTGCCCTCTAATATTCGTCTTATACATAGCCCCCCTCACCCTAAGGCCATGACCCCTCGTCCTATCCATTTCTGAAGGTGGAAAAAGTTTACCACCATTTACTCTATCTATACCCCTTATAATCTTATACACCTCTATTAGATCCCCTCTAAGCCGACGTCTTTCAAGGGAAAACAACCCCAGTCTATTCAATCGTTCCTCATAAGACAGTCCTTCCATACCAGGCAGCATCCTGGTAAACCTCCTCTGCACTCTCTCCAAGGACTCCACATCCTTCCGATAGTACGGCGACCAGAACTGGACGCAGTATTCCAAGTGAGGCCTAACCAACGTTCTATACAACTGCAACATTAAACTCCTACTCTTGTATTCTATACCCTTTTCTATGAAAGCTAACATACTATACGCCTTCTTTATCACCTTCTCCACCTGTGAAGACACCTTCAGAGACTTGTGAACCTGCACCCCCAAGTCTCTCTGCGTCTCTATACTCCGAATAGTTTTACCTTTTATCCTATAACTCTCTTCTACATTTTTCCGGCCAAAATGCATCACCTCGCATTTATCCGGATTAAATTCCATTTGCCATCTATCTGCCCAGTCTACCAACCTATCTATGTCCTGTTGTATTGCCTGGCACTGCTCCTCTGTACCCGCCAATCCAAGCATCTTAGTGTCATCAGCAAATTTGCTGATCTCACCACCTACCCCAACTTCCAAGTCGTTTATGTAGACCACAAATAGAAGAGGACCTAGTACTGAGCCTTGTGGCACTCCACTAGTGACAGGCTTCCAGTCGGAAAAAGAGCCTTCCACTACTACCCTCTGTCTCCTCCTCCTGAGCCAGTTCTCGACCCATCTACATACCCGGCCCTGTATCCCATGCGCCTTCACCTTCTCTATCAGTCTACCATGAGGAACCTTGTCAAACGCCTTACTGAAATCCATGTAGACGACATCAACAGCATGTCCTTCATCAACTGTTTTTGTCACTTCTTCAAAAAATTCCACTAGATTTGTAAGACAAGACTTCCCCTTGACGAAGCCATGCTGCGTATCCCTGATCAGATCGCAGCGCTCCAGATGCTCATACATCCTGTCCCTGAGGATCCTCTCCATTAGCTTACCTATAACTGAAGTCAAGCTCACCGGCCTATAGTTCCCTGGGTGATCCCTCTGACCTTTTTTAAACAACGGTACTACGTTTGCTATCCTCCAGTCCTCTGGGACCTCACCTGTGTCCAAGGAAGAGACAAAGATTTGCGTCAGAGGCCCAGCTAGTTCTTCCCTCAACTCCCTTAGCAGCCTGGGGTAAATGCCATCAGGCCCCAGAGCTTTATATGTCTTTAAGCTGCCTAACAGCCCCAACACCTCTTTCCTCGTAATCTTTATTTCCCTCAACCGATCCTCAACTTTGTCAACATCAGCAACAGACATCTGGCCAGTCTCCTGCGTGAATACCGACGCAAAGTATTCATTCAGGATCTCCCCCATTCCCTCAGGCTCTAAGCATAGATCCCCTCCTCTGTCCCTGAGAGGTCCAATCTTGCCTCTAACCATCCTTTTGCTCCTTACATAGGTGTAAAATGCCTTAGGATTTTCCTTAATCCTACCTGCCAGAGCCACTTCGTGGCCCCTTTTTGCCTTTCTAACACCCTTTTTAAGATCTCGTCTACACTCTCTATAAGCTTCCAGCGCTCTCTCAGTCCCCAGTTGCCTAGATCTAATATAAGCCTCTCGCTTCTTCCTGATCAAGTCCTCAATATCCCTGGTAAGCCACGGTTCTCTAATCCTACCTTTCCCATCCTTCCTCCTTGCCGGCACGTATCTTTCCTGCAGAGAGTTTAGTTTTCCCTTGAAAGACTCCCACATGTACCTCGTCGACCTGCCCTCGAAAAGCTTATCCCAGTCGGTATCTTTAAGATCTTGCCTAATCTGGCTGTATCTAGCCCTCCCCCAGTTAAATACCTTCCCTTTTGGGCAGGTCTCGTCCTTTTCCATTAATATCCTAAAGCAGACAGAGTTGTGATCACTATTTGACACATGCTCTCCTACCTCGACGTCAACCACCTGCCCTGGCTCATTCCCCAGAACCAAATCCAGTATAGCCCCCTCTCTAGTCGGGCCATCCACATACTGCTCCAAGGACCCTTCCAAAACACACTGTACAAATTCCTCCCCGTCCACTCCTACAGCTCTGGGCACTCTCCAATCTACTCCAGGAAAATTGAAATCTCCCACTACTACTACCCTATTTTTCCTACACTTATCTAAAATGTCCCTGTATATCCCTTCTTCCACGGCCCACGGGCTGTTGGGCGGTCTGTAGTAAACACCCAACAGAGTAACCACTCCCTTCCCATTCCTCAACTCTACCCATAGACACTCAATTCCTAAATCATCCATACCTCCCTCCCTCTGCACTGCTATGATGTTGTCCTTAACTAATAAAGCCACTCCCCCGCCTCTCCTCACACCAACTCTGTCATGCCTAAAACACTTACATCCTGGAATATTCAATTGCCAGTCTTGCCCCTCCTTCAACCTCGTCTCGGTCACCGCCACCACTTCTAAACTCCTCGTGAACATTATTGCCTTCAGTTCATCTGTTTTGCCAGTCACACTCCTCGCATTAAAACACATGCACTGAAGACCCTCAGCTCGCGGATATTCCTTTCTACCTTCTGGTGTTACCCTATCATCCCTCTCTCTCCCACTCCCAGTTCCCTCTCTCTCCCCACCCTCCCCCTGCTCCAACAAAAACAATCCAAGCCTATCCAACCTCTCTTCATAACTTAAATGTTCCATCCCAGGCAGTATACTGTTAAATTCTGTCTGCAGCCCCTCCAGAGCACTCAGGTGTGGCCTGTACAGCAAAGAAGGGTGGCACCTGAATCCCAGGGGGACTAATATCTTGGCGGGAAGACTGGCTAGGGCTACTGGGGGGACTTTAAACTAGAAAGATTAGGGGGAGGGAATAGTGATGAGGAGACTGGGAGCAAGGAAGTTAGCTCCCAGGTGGGGAAGGACTCTAGGCAGGATGAGAGGCAGGTTAGACGAGTGGGGGAGAAGGGAAATGTCCAGTCTGAGGGACTGAGCTGTGTCTATTTTAATGCCAGGAGTGTAGTAAATAAGGTGGATGAACTTAGGGCGTGGATTGCTGCTTGGGATTGTGATGTGGTGGCCATTACAGAGACTTGGATGTCTCAGGGACAGGACTGGGTACTACAGGTCCCGGGATTCAGATCCTTCAGGAAGGACAGGGAGGGAGGCAAAAGAGGTGGTGGAGTGGCACTGTTGATCAGGGACAGTGTCATGGCTGCAGAGAAGGTGGATACCGAGGAGGGAATGTCTACGGAGTCTCTGTGGGTGGAAGTTAGGAATAGCAAAGGGTCGGTGACGTTGCTGGGTGTATTCTATAGGCCGCCCAATAGTGACAGGGAAGTTGAGGTGCAGATAGGGAAACAGATACTGGAGAGATGTAGAAATAACAGAGTTGTTGTGATGGGAGACTTCAATTTCCCAAACATCGACTGGAATATCCCAAGGGTGAGGGGTTTGGATGGGGAGGAGTTTGTTAGGTGTGTTCAGGAGGGTTTCCTGACACAGCACGTGGACAAGCCTACGAGAGGAGAGGCTGTACTGGACCTGGTACTAGCTAATGAACCAGGACAGGTGATGGATCTCTCGGTAGGAGAGCATCTTGGGGATGGAGATCATAATTCTATCTCCTTCACCCTTGCATTGGAAAAGGATAGGATCAGGCAGGCTAGGAAGGTGTTTGTCTGGAATAAGGGGAAATATGAAGACATCAGGCAGATGTTGGGGCGAATAAACTGGAAGGAGGTGTTCTTGGGGAAAAGCACAGAAGGAAGGTGGCAGATATTCAAGGAATGCTTGTCTGGAGCTTTGCACGACAACGTTCCGGTGAGACAAGGAGGTTTTGGTAGGACGCGGGAACCGTGGTGCACGAAGGCTGTGGTGAACATAGTCAGGAAGAAAAGAAAGGTGTATAAAAGGTTCAAAGAGCTAGGAGATGTTGGGGATCTAGAGAAGTATAAGGCTTATAGAAGAGAGCTTAAAAAGGAAATTAGGAGAGCCAGAAGGGGTCATGAGAAGGCCTTGGCTGGTAGGATTAAGGAGAATCCCAAGGCCTTCTACAAATATGTGAAAAGTAAAAGGATGAGAAGAGAAGGGATAGGACCTATAAAAGGTGAAGGGGGAAAAGTCTGTATGGAACCGGAAGAAATGGCAGAGGTGCTTAATGAGTACTTTGCCTCAGTATTCACGGTGGAAAGTGATCTGGGAGGATGCACTACAAGTTTGTGGCAGACTGAAAAAATTGAGTATGTAGATATTAAGGAAGCGGATGTGTTAGAACTTTTAAATGCTATCAAGATAGACAAGTCTCCGGGACCAGATGGGATGTATCCCAGGTTATTGTGGGAGGTGAGGGATGTCATTGCAGAGCCCCTGGCGATGATCTTTGCGTCGTCGATGGAGACGGGAGAGGTTCCGGAGGATTGTGGATGTGGTCCCTATTTTCAAGAAAGGGAACAGGGATAGTCCTGGAAATTACCGACCGGTGAGTCTGACCTCAGTGGTTGGTAAGCTGATGGAGAGGCTTCTGAGGGACAAGATTTACGAGCATTTGGAGAAGTTTAGGTTGATTAGAAATAGTCAACATGGTTTTGTAAAAGGCAGGTCGTGCCTTACGAGCTTAATTGAGTTCTTCGAAAATGTGACTGAACACATTGACGAAGGAAGAGCAGTGGACGTGGTGTACATGGACTTCAGCAAGGCATTTGACAAGGTCCCACATGCAAGACTTCTTGAGAAGGTGAGAGGGCATGGGATCCAAGGGGCTTTGGCCTTGTGGATCCAGAACTGGCTTGCCTGCAGAAGGCAGAGGGTGGTTGTGGATGGCTCTTTTTCTGCATGGAGGTCGGTCACCAGTGGAGTGCCCCAGGGATCTGTTCTAGGACCCTTGCTGTTTGTCATTTTCATAAATGACCTGGATGAGGAAGTGGAGGGATGGGTGAGTAAGTTCGCCGATGACACGAAGGTCGGTGGTGTTGTGGATGGTCTGGAGGGATGTCAGAAGTTGCAGCATGACATCGACAGGATGCAAGACTGGGCGGAGAAGTGGCAGATGGACTTCAACGCGGATAAATGTGTTGTGGTCCATTTTGGCAGATCCAACGGGATGAATGAGTACACTATCAAAGGTAGGAGTCTTAGCTGTGTGGAAGAGCAGAGGGATCTTGGGGTCCGGGTCCGTAAGACTCTCAAATCGGCCTCCCAGGTGGAGGATGTGGTTAAGAAAGCTTACGGTGTACTGGCCTTCATTCATCGAGGGATTGAGTTCAGGAGTCAGGAGGTAATGCTGCAGCTTTATAGGACCCTTGTCAGACCACACTTGGAGTACTGTGCGCAGTTCTGGTCGCCTCACTATAGGAAGGACGTGGAAGCTATTGAAAGGGTGCAGAGGAGATTTACAAGGATGTTGCCTGGATTGGGAGGCATGCCTTATGAAGACAGGTTGAGGGAGCTGGGACTGTTCTCCCTGGAGAGACGAAGGTTGAGAGGCGACCTGATAGAGGTTTACAAGATGTTGAGAGGAATAGATAGGGTGGACTCTCAGAGACTATTTCCCAGGGCTGAAATGGTCGCGACGAGAGGGCACAGATTTAAGGTGCAGGGAAGCAAGTACAGAGGGGATGCTAGGGGAAAGTTTTTCACTCAGAGGGTGGTGAGTGAATGGAATCGGCTGCCGCCAGTGGTGGTCGAGGCGAACTCGCTGGGGTCTTTTAAAAGACTTCTGGATGAGTATATGGGATCCAATGGGATTGGGGGTTATAGATAGGTCTGTGGCTGGGTAGGTTTTGATGTGTTCGGCACAACTTGTGGGCCAAAGGGCCTGTTTGTGCTGTAGTGTTCTATGTTCTATCCTTCCAATAACATAATGGCCAGAACCGTACACAGTAGTCTAGCTGTGGTCTCACTAAAGTTCAACACAACATGACTTCCCTGCTTTTGTAATTATTGCCTCGATTGATAAAGACAAGTGTCCTATATGCCCTTTTCACTATCCTGACATGCTCTTCTGTTATCAGAGATCTGTGGATAAACACATGAAGGTGACTTCGTTCCACAGAACCTTCTTAATATTCCTTGAGTACTTTCTTGTCAAACTACCCCTTCCAAAATGCATCGTCTCACACTTCCATCTGCCATTTTCCTGCCCATTTGATCATTCCGTCTATATCTTCTTGTAACCCAAAACACTCCTCACTGTTAACCACCCGCCCAATCTTTGTGTCATCCACAAACTTACTAATCCTACTCCCCACAATCATCAATGATGTGGAGAAGCCAGCATTAGACTGGAGTGGGCACAGTAAGAAGTCTCACAACATTAGGTTGAAGTCCTACAGGTTTATTTCGTATTACTGTTTATTTGGTTGTGATAGCAAATAAACCTGTTGGACTTTAACCTGGTGATGTGAGACTTCTTACTACAGTCAAAGTAATTTATATAAATGACAAATAATAGAGGGCCCAACACAGGTCCCTATGATGTCACTAGACAGTCAGTAACTCACATGATGAAAGAGCAGTGCTCTGAAAGCTTGTGATACCAACTAAACCTGATAGACTTTAACCTGGTGTTGTGAGACTTATTGTGCCACCTCAGTTCAATGCTGGCATCTCCACATTCAATCACTAAAGCAGCCTTTTGTCATCAACCTTTGTCTCTTATAACTCAGCCAATTTTGAATCCACTTTGTCAAATTACCCTGTACCCCATGTGAATTTACCTTCTTTACAAGTCTCTCATGTGGGACCTTGTCAAAGTATTTGATTTGATTGGATTTATTATTACATGCATTAATATATAGTGAAAAGTATTGTTTGTTGTGTGCTAGACAGACAGAGCACACCGTACATGTGGAAGGAAAGGAGACAGTGCAAAATGTGGTGTTAAAGTCATAGCTAGGGTGTAGAGAAAGATCAACTTAACGTGAGGCTGGGTCCATTCAAAATTCTGATGGCAGCAGGGAAGAAGCTATTTTTGAGTTGGTTGGTATGTGACTTCATATTCATTTTCTTATCAGCTTACATGACTTCAGGAATTCAATTAGTGATACAAGCAGCAGTACATCATTAATTAATCCCTGAAAGTAGGCAGTCAAGTGGATAAAGTTGTTAAGAAGGCTTATGGAGTCTTAGCTTTTATTGGTAGGGGGATTGAATTTAGGAGCCGCAGCATCATGTTGCAGCTGTACAAAACTCTAGTGCGGCCGCACTTGGAGTATTGTGTGCAGTTCTGGTCGCCACATTATAAGAAAGATGTGGAGGCATTGGAGAGGGTACAGAGGAGGTTTACCAGGATGTTGCCTGGTATGGAGGGCAGGTCCTATGAAGAGAGGTTGAAGGATTTGAGGTTGTTTTCGTTAGAAAGGAGGCGGTTAAGAGGGGATCTTATTGAAGCATATAAGATGATTAGAGGTTTAGATAGGGTGGACAGTGATAGCCTTTTTCCTAGGATGGAGAAAGCAAGCACGAGGGGACACAGCTTTAAATTAAGGGGTATGAGTTATAGGACGGATATCAGAGGTAGGTTCTTTACTCAAAGAGTGATTAGGGAGTGGAATGCCCTGCCTGCAGCTGTTGTAGATGCGCCAAGTTTGGTGGCGTTTAAGAGGTTAATTGATAAGTATATGGAAGAGAAGGGAATGGTTTATTTTGGAGGGGCATTGCTTTTTATTTTGGTCGGCACAACATCGAAGGCCGAAGGGCCTGTTCTGTGCTGTATTGTTCTATGTTCTATGTTCTAATTGTATTAGGATCCAGTGATCTTGGAGATCTCTGTCTCATCAATATCTTGTCCTTTGAGAGGACAAAAAGGTTCTGTGATTTCTGATCATACGTGTTTTCTGATGTAAGTAAAAAGTTCTGTGACTCCCTCATCCACCCTTATCTAATTTCCTCTATGTTATCTTAGGGTATACGGAGTCAACCTTATCAAGACAGACTGAAGTCAGACATTTTGGTTTCTCTGGCGTCATGTCTTAGGCGATGCAAAGTCAACCCTTCTTAAAGAAGGCTGAAGTGAGAATGTCCAGGATACGTGGAGTCCTTGAATATGCTGGCTATCTTTGACGCAGTGGCAAGTGTAGACAGCGTCAATGGATAGGAGACTGGTTTGAGTTATGTACTGAGCATCATTCATGACCCTTTGTAGCTTCTTGCAGTCTTGGAAAGAGCAGAAGTCATACCAAGCTGTGATACAACCAAACAGAATGTTTTCCATGATACATTGGTAAAAGCTGATGACAGTCGTAGCATGCTAGCCAAATTTCCTTAGTCACCTGAGAAGGAGGCGATGGTGGGCTTTCTTAAAATAGCACAGTATAGAGGGACTAAGACAAGTTGTTGACAATCTAGACATCTAAAAACTTGAAGCTCTTGACCATTCCTACTTCATCCCATTGATGTAGATAGGGGCATGCCATCCACTATGCTTCCTGAAGTTGATGACAATCTCCTTTGTTTTAGTGACGTTAAGGGAGAGCTTATTGTCATCACCAGTTCACCACATTCTCTCTCTCTTTCCTACACTGTGTCTCGTCATCGTTTGAGATCCGACGATGGTGTCATCAGCAAATCTGAAAATCAAGTTGGAGGGGAATTTGGCCAGTCAAAGGTGTATAAGGAGAATAGAAAGGGGCTGAGGATACAGCCTTGCGGAGCACCGTTGTTGAAGATAATTGTGGAAGAGTTATTATTACCCATCCTTACTGATATGTTTTCTGTGGGTTAGGAAGTCTAGGATCCAGATGCAGAGGGAGCAGCCAAACCCCTGACCATAAAGTCTGGAGATAAATCTTGTAGAAATAATAGTGTTAAAGCCTGAGCTGTAGTCTATGACTAAGATTCTGACATAGGTATCCTTGTTATCTAGGTGTTCCAAGATTGAGTGTAGTGTTGTAGTGGATAATTTCTTGTTTTCTGAGCTGTGTTAGTAAAACTTAACAAAGATTGCTTTGAAAAAACAACTAGCTTGGCAGAATCTTGGAGGCAGAGAGCAGTCCCTACAAACTACTGATTCTATCCCAAGACCACGCTAACTACCAGAATTAGTTCAATAGTTATATCTTTTTCTTTTCGGCTTACATGACTTCAGGAATTCAATTAGTGATACAAGCAGCAGTACATCATTAATTGTATTAGGATCCAGTGACCTTGGAGATCTCTGTCTCATCAATAATATCATTATCTTGTCCTTTGAGAGGACAAAAAGGTTCTGTGATTTCTGATCATACGTGTTTTCTGATGTAAGTAAAAAGTTCTGTGACTCCCTCATCCACCCTTATCTAATTTCCTGTATGTTATCTTAGGGTATACGGAGTCAACCTTATCAAGACAGACTGAAGTCAGACATTTCGGCTTCTCTGGCATCATGTCTTAGGCGATGCGAAGTCAACCTTATCAAAGCAGACTGAGGTTAAGCATTTGGCCTTCTTGGGGGTTAGTCATGTCTTAAGATTATTCAGAGTCAGTTTTACAGGGTTCTGGGCTTTTGGAATAGCTTAGTCAGTTTTCCTTTATTTTATACCAAATATTTGACCATTTTACCCATCATGCCACTGCTTCATTCATATACTATCACTGTAGGGCAAGGGAGATCGCGTCTGCTATGGACCTATTACGGCGATAGGCAAACTTTCATGGATTCAAGTTTGATTTGTGCAATGACTGATCTTTTGAAGCACTTCATAATGGTGGGTGTCAAAGCTACCGGATGAAAATCATCAAAGCACACTGCCTAGGTTTTCTTTGATACTGGGATGATGTTGTCTTCTTGAAGCAGATAGAGACCTCAAACTGGTGAAAAGAGAGATTAGAGATGTCTGCGAATTTCACTGCCAGCTGGTTCATGCACAATCTAAGTGCTCTTCCAGGTATCCCATCTGGGCCAGCTGCTTTCCTGAAATAGAACCATCAAGAGTATAGAAACACAGAGGGATCTAGATGTGCAAGTCCACAAATCCTTGAAGGTGGCAGCCCAGGTGGAGAAGGTGGTGAAGAAGGCATTTGGCATGCTTGCCTTTATAGGACAGGCATAGAGTATAAAAGCTGGAGTCTGATGTTGCAGCCGTATAGAACATTGGTTAGGCTACATTTGGAGTACTGCTTCCAGTTCTAGAACATAGAACATTACAGCGCAGTACAGGACGTTCGGCGCTCGATGTTGCGCCAACAGTGGAACCAATTGGTTCCACTGTTGGCTGATAGGATCAAGGAGAATCCTAAAGCTTTCTTTAGATATGTTAAGAATAGAAGATTGGTTAGGGCAAGATTAGGGCCAGTCATAGACAGCAGTGGGAAGTTGTGCGTGGAGCCTGAAGAGATTGGAGAAGCACTGAACAAATATTTCTCTTCGGTATTCGAAGAGAAAACTCGTCCTCTCCTCATAGGACCTGCCCTCCATACCAGGCAACATCCTGGTAAACCTCCTCTGTACCCTCTCCAATGCCTCCACATCTTTCTTATAATGTGGCGACAGAACTGCACACAATACTCCAAGTGCGGCCGCACTAGAGTTTTGTACAGCTGCAACATGATGCTGCGGCTCCTAAATTCAATCCCCCTACCAATAAAAGCTAAGACTCCATATGCCTTCTTAACAACTTTATCCACTTGACTGCCTACTTTCAGGGATCTATTGACACATACACCAAGATCCTTCTGTTCCTCAACACTATTAAGAGCCCTACCATTAGCCCTATACTCTACACATTTATTGTTCCTGCCAAAGTGCATTACCTCACACTTTTCCACATTAAACTCCATTTGCCACCTCTCGGCCCAGCTCTGCAACTTGTCCAAGTCACTCTGTAAACTAAAACACCCCTCTTCACTATCTACCACACCACCAACTTTAGTATCATCTGCAAATTTACTGATCCATCCCTCAATACCCTCATCCAGATCATTTATAAAAATTACAAACAGCAGGGGCCCCAAAACAGACCCCTGAGGCACACCACTCGTCACCGAACTCCACGATGAATATCTCCCATCAACCACCACCCTCTGTCTTCTATCTGCCAGCCAATTCCTAATCCAATTAGCTAAATCACCCTCTATTCCACACATCTGCATTTTCTGTAGAAGTCTTCCATGGGCCACCTTATCAAACGCCTTACTAAAGTCCATATATACTACATCAACCGCCTTCCCCCATCCACCTCTTTGGTCACTTTCTCAAAAAACTCAACAGGGACACACAGCTTTAAATTAAGGGGTATGAGTTATAGGACGGATATCAGAGTAGGTTCTTTACTCAAGAGTGATTAGGGAGTGGAATGCCCTGCCTGCAGCGTTGTAGATGCGCCAAGTTTGGTGGCGTTTAAGAGGTTAGTTGATAAGTATATGGAAGAGAAGGGATGTAGTTAGGAGGGCATTGCTTTTTATTTTGGTCGCACAACATCGAAGGCCGAAGGGCCTGTCTGTGCTGTATTGTTCTATGTTCTATGTTCTATTCACGCAGGGAGATGTAAATGTAGTTGTGGAGAACACTGGGATACAGGGTTGCAAACTGGAAAGTATTGAAGTAGATAAGGAGGATGTGCTAGATATTCTTGAGGGTTTGAAGTTAGATAGGTCCCCTGGGCCGGACGGGATTTACCCTAGGATTCTCTGGGAGGCGAGAGAGGCGATTGCAGAGCCTCTGGCTCTGATCTTCAGGTCGTCGTTGGTTATGGGTATAGTGCCGGAAGACTGGAGGATAGTGAATGTGGTCCCATTGTTCAAGAAGGGGAAGAGAGACTTTCCGGGGAATTATAGGCCGGTGAGTCTTAGTTCTGTTGTGGGCAAAGTATTGGAGAGAATTATTAGGGATAGGATTTATAGTTATTTAGAGAGAAATGAATTGATTGGGGATAGTCAGCATGGTTTTGTGAAGGGTAGGTCGTGCCTTACTAACCTTATTGAGTTTTTTGAAAAAGTGACCAAAGAGGTGGATGGGGGTAAGGCGGTTGATGTGGTATATATGGACTTTAGTAAGGCGTTTGATAAGGTGGCCCATGGAAGACTTCTGCAGAAAATGCAGATGTATGGGATTGAGGGTGATTTAGCTAATTGGATTAGGAATTGGCTAGCAGATAGAAGACAGAGGGTGGTGGTTGATGGGAGATATTCATCGTGGAGTTCGGTTACAAGTGGTGTACCTCAGGGGTCTGTTTTGGGGCCCCTGCTGTTTGTAATTTTTATAAATGATCTGGATGAGGGTATTGAGGGATGGATTAGTAAATTTGCAGATGACACTAAAGTCGGTGGAGTGGTAGATAGTGAAGAGGGGTGTTATAGTTTGCAGAGAGACTTGGACAAGTTGCAGAACTGGGCCGAGAGGTGGCAAATGGAGTTTAATGTGGAAAAGTGTGAGGTAATTCACTTTGGCAGGAATAACAAATGTGTAGAGTATAGGGCTAATGGTAGGACTCTTAATAGTGTTGATGAACAGAGGGATCTTGGTGTATATGTGCATAGATCCCTGAAAGTTGGCAATCAAGTCGATAAGGTTGTTAAGAAGGCATATGGAGTCTTAGCTTTTATTGGTAGGGGGATTGAATTTCGGAGCCGCAACGTCATGTTGCAACTGTACAAAACTCTAGTGCGGCCGCACTTGGAGTATTGTGTGCAGTTCTGGTCCCCACATTATAAGAAAGATGTGGAGGCATTGGAGAGGGTACAGAGGAGGTTTACCAGGATGTTGCCTGGTATGGAGGGCAGGTCTTATGAAGAGAGGCTGAGGGATTTGAGGTTGTTTTCGTTAGAAAGGAGGCGGCTAAGAGGGGACCTTATTGAAACATATAAGATGATTAGAGGTTTAGATAGGGTGGACAGTGATAGCCTTTTTCCTAGGATGGAGAAAGCTAGCACGAGGGGACATAGCTTTAAATTAAGGGGTGGTGGTTATAGGACGGATGTCAGAGGTAGGTTCTTTACCCAGAGGGTGGTAAGGGTATGGAATGCCCTGCCTGCGTCAGTTGTAGATGCGCCAAGTTTGGTGGCGTTTAAGAGGTTAGTAGATAAGTTTATGGACAAAAAGGGAATGGTTTAGGTTGGAGGGTCATTGCTTTTTCCTAATTGGTCGGCGCAACATCGAAGGCCAAAGGGCCTGTTCTGCGCTGTAATGTTCTATGTTCTAATCGAATGACCCTCTAACCTAACTATTCCAATGCTATCTATATGCCTATCCACTGACCATTTGAACGCCCTTAAACTTGGCAAGTCCACAACTGCTGCAGCCAGGGCATTGCTTACTACTCTCTGAGTAAAGCACCCACCTCTAACATCCGTCCTATAATTACTACACCTTAATTTAAAGCAATGTCCCCTCTTGTTAGCCATCGCCATCTGAGGATTTTTCTAAACATCCTTCTGGTTTACTAATGTCTTTTAGGGAAGAAAATCTGCCATCCTGTGACTGACAATGTGATTGACTCAAATACCCTCTGAAATGACTTAGCATTCAGTTTAAGGGCAAAAAGGCATGGGCAAATGCTGGCCCAACCAATGATGCTCACACCCCTCAACAAACAAAAAAAACAAAGGAACACATTTAAATCGGATTAGAAACAAAATGTTACCCAAAATATAAAGTCACATGTCTGAAATAAGATTAAAAACACACTGAACAAGTTTATTGTTCTATCATCAAAATTAATCATACATAAAGGCTAAGATCAATTAAGCTAAATTTAAATGGTCAGCCTATCAATGGGTGACAGGATTTAATTAACATTTAGTGAGGGAGGACCTTGAAACTTCTTTAAAGTTTAAAAATCCTATTTCCAGAGATGCTGCAAGCTAGCCATCTAGCCAAGCTATCTGAAGACAAGATGTTAGCTATATTCTGAATGAACTGTTATCCAAAAGGAGGAAGAGGAATGCTTGGTTTAGTGGAACTGATGATCCATCAAAAGTGATCACCTCTTGATTTCTTGGAATTTTCTGAACGATGCATTTGAAATTAGTTTGAGAATGATACCTTTAAGAAGTTTTAATTCTATGCATGTATGATTCTTCTATATTTTAAGTAATTCTATATCACAATTCCTGTGCTAATTTACAGTTTTCTTTAAATAAAACTTCTTTGAATTCATAACCTGAAGCATACCGCCTTATCGTGTGGATTTAAAGTTTCATTCAAAACCAGAGTTAGATGAATTATTAGTGAATTGGATTGATTCCAATTGGAATCCAACTAAAAAACCCCCAAAACATGATATGACAATCTTTTTAATATGTTTCTTAAAACAAAGAACAAAGAACAAAACAGCACAGGAAACAGGCCCTTCAACCCAGCGAGCCCGTGCTGCCACCCTGATGTTCCCACCTCTACTCGAGATCCCTGTCTATGTTTATAGATCTATGAATTAAAAACCAAATTTGAGACAATTTAGGGAGAATTTGTTTTGCCAGCCTGCCTCAATTGGGTTATGTTTATGTCTGTCTCTTCTCCTTGTCCTAAATTGTAGGGCTACAAACCTGCACAAAGGAATTTTTTTTAATGCTTAACAACAATGCGCCCCATCCAGAATAATGCACATTAGCCTTTTCTTACCAGTTGGTTGATCTGAGAAAATGAGGGGTTCTGAATATGTAGCCTGTCTGTTGCAATTCGATTCAGTGCCGTGTTATCAAGAACAACCTTGAAGACCAAAATAGCAGTACTTCAATGGCTGGAACAATTCAACATACCATTTTAATGCTCCCCACCACCCCAACCCCAGAGTTTAATACAATCCCACCAGACATTACTGCACCAAGTTCCACCCGCCCCAACCTCAGAGCTTAGCACACCACTCCAGACACTATTGCATCAATTTCAACCATTCCACCTGCAATTGTTTACCACGCAATCTGCGTTCTGAGTCAGTCTCTTCAATGTCAGAAGAGAGTTATAAGGTTGCACCACGACATCACTCATCTCATCTTGATTAGGAAAAACAGAGTAGGTCTGCACCAGTTTTTTCGGGTACCTATAAGGATTTAATATAAATACATTTGAGCATTCTGAATAGTTCTCAAAAATTTTAGAGTATTTAGACTTTTACAGTCAGTTTATCAAGAGAAACACAGCATGACTCTCAAAGAACAAAACAGCACAGGAAACAGGCCTTTCGGCCCAACGAGCCCACACTGCCACCCCGATGTTCCACCTCTACCCATGATCCCTGTCCATGTTTATAGATCTATGGATTAAAAACCAAATTTGAGACAATTTAGGGAGAATTTGTTTTGCCAATTAGCCTAATAGCACATCTCTGGGATGTGGGAGGAAACCGAAGCACCCGGAGAAAACCCACGCAAGCACGGGGAGAATGTTGCAAACTCCCACAGACACAGGCCCAAATCCATGTATCTGCACAGCACAGCGATAGTCATTGAGCTGTCGTGCTGCCCATCAAATGATCCAAGTCAAGCGTACACTAACGACGTGAAGCACTCTCAAAAAAAACCCAAGAGTAGCCCTCTCACGACCCATCACGTGTATGCCCCTTGTTAGACAACAAGATGAACCAAAGCACCTGTAGGATAAAAACAAGTACATCAATATCATCATCTATTTACACACTTCCCAGGAAGTCCAAAGGCTCATGATCCCTATTTTAAATTAGTTTTCTATACCCCTCCATTCCCATTCTGTTCATGTGCCCATCTAAGTTTCTCTCAAATAACTCCAGAGTGCCTGTCTCCACCACTTTACTTGGCAGCGCATTCCATACCCCCACCACTCGATGAATTCAACTAGGCTCGTAAGGCACGATCTGCCCTTAACAAAACTGTGTTGACTATTCCTGATCAAATTGAATTTCTCTAAATGCTCATAAATCCTATCTCTCAGAATCCTCTCTATCAACTTACCGACCACGAGGTCAGACTCACTGGTCAGTAATTGCCCGGGCTATCCCTATTCCCCTCCTTAAAAATAGGCACCACATCCGCAATCCTCCAATCTTCCAGAACCTCTCCCGTTTCCATCGACGACCCAAAGATCATCGCCAGGGGCTCTGCAATCACTTCCCTCAACTCCCACAGTAACCTGGGGTACATCCCATCCGGACTTGGTGACTTATCTACCTTGATGGAATTTAACAGTTCCAACACCTCCTCTTTCTTAATGTCCACATACTCAATCTTTTCAGTTTGCCGCATTCCTGTAGTACAACCCCCCAGATCACTCTCCACTGTGAATACTGAGGCAAAGTACTTGTTAAGCACCTCTGCCATTTCTTCTGGTTCCACACAGACTTTTCCTCCTTCACCTTTTATAGGTCCTATCCCTTCTCTTCTCATCCTTTTACTTTTCACGTATTTATAGAATGCCTTGGGATTCTACTTAATCCTACCCGCCAAAGCCTTCTCATGACCCCTTCTGGCTCTTCTAATTTCCTTTTTAAGCTCCCTTCTACAAGTCTTAAATGCCTCTAGGTCCTTAACATCCTCTAGCTCCCTGAACCTACTGTACAACTTTCTTTTCTTCCTAACTAGGTTCATCACAACCTTTGTGCACCACGGTTCTCTTGACCTACCAGAACCTCCTTGTCTCAACGGAACATGGTCATGCAGAGCTCCAGACAAACAGTCCTTGAAAATCCACCACCTTCCTTCAGTACTTTTCCCCAAGAACACCTCCTTTCAGTTTACTCTTCCAATTTCCTGCCTAATGATTTCATATTTCCCCCTACTCCAGATAAACACTTTCCTATCCTGCCTGATCCTATCTCTTTCCAATGCTATCGTGAAGGAGATAGAATTATGATCACCATTCCCGAGATGCTCTCCTAACGAGAGATCCGACACCTGTCCTGGTTCATCGGTCAGTATCAGATCAAGTACAGCCTCTCCTCTCGTGGGCTTATCCACATGCTGTGTCAGGAAACCCTCCTGAACACATCTAACAAACTCCTCACCATCCGAACCCCTAACCCTGGGGACATTCCAGTTGATGTTTGGGAAATTAAAGTCTCCCATCATGACAATTCTGTTATTTCTACATCTCTCTAGGATATATATATAATGCAGAAATTGTACAAAGACAACTGCAGTGACTATAACAATTACTGAGGCATCTTCTTTTAAGTATCATGGGAAAGATCTTTGTTAAAATTACTTTGACCAGGTTGTAGATCCTGGGGAATCACACATCTATCTTGGGTTGAAGTGCAGTTTCAGAATTGGCAGATCAAGAGTTGACATGGTTTTCTCACTTTAGCACTTAGAAGATAAGTGCTATGAACAGTGCAGACTACTCTATACTTCACAGACTTCACCAAAGCCATCAGCTCCTATCAGAGATGAACTCTTGCAATTCCTGAGCATATCTATTTCTTTCCAGTTCCGTCAGTTACAGCGGACGATTATTAGAGGCTTTTGAGATCAACAGGCAGGTAAAGCATAGTTGAATTTTTGTGCTAACTCCCTGGCATACTTCTCTCCATGTTGCTATTGTATGCTTTTGGTAATTCATGCCAGAATTGACAGCAAGCTGTTCAATTTGACCAATGGCACGTCAAGACCAAAGTGCATAATGCCCTCGATTTGTTGATGATGCCATGCTGGCATCCCATACTGAAGTTCACTTGCAACAGCTTGTAGATCGGATCTCCTAGGCCTGACAATCAGTGTCAGGAAGATCAAAGTTATGAGCCAGGACATATAGGCTACATCTTTCTTCAACGCTGATAATCTCACTCTAGATGTTGTCATCTTTAGATCGATAACTTTTAGTAATCTGTCCCTTGATGCCAAAATCAGCACCACTGTTTAAAATGGAGATGACATGTCAAAGTCGAGAATGAGTGTGGACCAACAGCAAACTTAAGGAAAATACAAAGATCCATGTATAATAAGCTAGTGTTCTCAGCACTCTACTTTACAGTGGTGAAGCATGGACAGAGGGAGGTGCACCAGTGTGCAGGGATCACCGTCACAGACTGGGTTACATGAACCAAATGAAATGCGGCTACATGAGCCTTGGGAGTCCCTGGGAAGTGTGTAAATAGTCGATGATATTGATGTATTTGTTTTTATCCTACAGGTACTTTGGTCCGCCTTGTTGTCTAATGAGGGGCATGCATGCGATGGGTCATAAGAGGGCTGCTCTTGGATTTTTTTTCGAAAGTATCCTAGTGCTTCACGTCATTAGTATATGCTTGACCTGGACCATTTGATGGGCTACACAACAGCTCAGTGGCTATCGCTGTGATGTGCAGATACATGTTTGTAATTTTTATAAATGATCTGGATGAGGGTATTGAGGGATGGATCAGTAAATTTGCAGATGATACTAAAGTTGGTGGTGTGGTAGATAGTGAAGAGGGGTGTTTTAGTTTACAGAGTGACTTGGACAAGTTGCAGAGCTGGGCCGAGAGGTGGCAAATGGAGTTTAATGTGGAAAAGTGTGAGGTAATGCACTTTGGCAGGAACAATAAATGTGTAGAGTATAGGGCTAATGGTAGGGCTCTTAATAGTGTTGAGGAACAGAAGGATCTTGGTGTATGTGTCAATAGATCCCTGAAAGTAGGCAGTCAAGTGGATAAAGTTGTTAAGAAGGCTTATGGAGTCTTAGCTTTTATTGGTAGGGGGATTGAATTTAGGAGCCGCAGCATCATGTTGCAGCTGTACAAAACTCTAGTGCGGCCGCACTTGGAGTATTGTGTGCAGTTCTGGTCCCCACATTATAAGAAAGATGTGGAGGCATTGGAGAGGGTACAGAGGAGGTTTACCAGGATGTTGCCTGGTATGGAGGGCAGGTCTTATGAAGAGAGGTTGAAGGATTTGAGGTTGTTTTCGTTAGAAAGGAGGCGGCTAAGAGGGGATCTTATTGAAGCATATAAGATGATTAGAGGTTTAGATAGGGTGGACAGTGATAGCCTTTTTCCTAGGATGGAGAAAGCTAGCACGAGGGGACACAGCTTTAAATTAAGGGGTATGAGTTATAGGACGGATATCAGAGGTAGGTTCTTTACTCAAAGAGTGATTAGGGAGTGGAATGCCCTGCCTGCAGCTGTTGTAGATGCGCCAAGTTTGGTGGCGTTTAAGAGGTTAGTTGATAAGTATATGGATGAGAGGTGAATGGTTTAGTTAGGAGGGGCATTGCTTTTTATTTTGGTCGGCACAACATCGAAGGCCGAAGGGCCTGTTCTGTGCTGTATTGTTCTATGTTCTATGTTCTATACATAGATTTGGGCCTGTGTCTGTGGGAGTTTGCGCATTCTCCCCGTGCTTGAGTGGGTTTTCTCCGGGTGCTCCGGTTTCCTCCCACATCCCAAAGATGTGCTCTTAGGCTAATTGGCAGAACAAATTCTCCCTAAATTGCCTCAAATTTGGTTTCAACGCATAGATCTATAAACATAGGCAGGGATCATGGGTAAAAGTGGGAACATTGAGGTGGCTGCATGGGCTCATTGGGCCAAAGGGCCTGTTTCCCATGCTGTTTTGTTCTTTGTACATCCGCAAAGACATGCTCAATGGCAAGCTTGCAATCAGCTCAAAGTCTGTGATACAATGGGGCAGCAGGATGGCACACTGGTTAGCACGGCTACTCACAGTGCCAGGCACCCAAGTTCAATTCCTGAATTGGCACCAGAGTGTGGCGACTAGGAGATTTTCACAGTAACTCCGTTGTAGTGTTAAATGTAAACCTACTGGTGACACTAATAAATAAACTTAAACAATGATGTCTAAAAGTGAGACCTCAAGTTAAGTGGAATCGGAGTCGATCTTTGGAAATCCTTGGGGAGTCCTTACTTGGAAATCCTTGGAGATAAAGGGAGTGGAAAAAACAAACAGCAAAAGAAATGATCTTATGGTGGAAACAAAAAAAATAGATCCTCATTATTCATCTTTGCCGACCACAGAAGGGACTGTCACTCAAATCGGCCTCTATAGCCGCAACATGCTATACAGACCTGATGTACACCCTGGGCACAATCCAATATCTCCCAAGACAGACAAATGGAGGAGGAATACTTAAAAGTACTTCTCTTTCTTCCAAATCAGTATGGAGACAAAATAATAATTTCAGTTTGCATAGTTAATGGCTCATCTTTACAGTTAAGTGTCTGTCACTAACCTATCATTTAACTTCTCCAGGAGGTAGGAACCCAATCCAGAACCTGTCCCGCCAGCAATGGAATGACATAAAACAAAGCCCTACAGCAAAAACAGAAAAATACAACAGTAAACATTACTGTACAAATTGGTTATGCCCTGTTGACTCAAGTTACAGCACAAGCTGATGCAGTTTAAACTTACAGCAGATTCAAACTCAAAAGCTCAGTCAATAAATGAGATTTTGATAAATACTGCAGCTATCAGTACAAAGAACAAAAACAACCATTTATGCTTTTTAAAAAAGTATATAAAAATGTACCTTTTTCTCCAATAATAATATTGTGCTTTGAGAAGGCCTGCTTTGAGCAGCAGTGTTTAGTTACAAGCAGTTAGTCTGTCTGCCGGGAATACAGCAGATGCTGGGAAGCAGGATAATTACTCATTTCAGCAATTAAGTAGAAGGCTTAATGAGCTTTGGTTTACCAAAACATACTCTTGAGTGTTTTCGTGATTAAAGGAAGGATACAGTGAGTTAGGTATACAGGGCTATATAGTCATGTGATACTAGAAATGGGAGGAGCTAGATTTGTAGACAATTTTCTGTGTTCAGTTGCTGGAGAGGCTGGTCAAAGATAGCAGCTTACAAGCAGCTCTTTCTCTACAAAATTCCTCTGGAAGTCCAAAACTGTTAAAGTTTAAAGCAAGTACACCTGGAATTGCTAACTATTTTTAAAACGGGGCTTAAGTCATAGAGTCATAGTTAGAGTTACAGCATGGAAACGGACCTTTCCTGTCCATGCTGCCCTTTTTTTTTTAAACTCCTATATTAATCTCAATTGCCTGCATTTGGCCCATATCCCTCTATACACATCATACCTATATAACTATCTAAATGCTTTTTAAAAGACAAAATTGTACCTGCCTCCACCATTACCTCCAGCAGATTGATCTAGGCAATCACCACCTTCTGAAAAAAATTGCCCCTCTGGACACCTTGTATCTCTCCTCTCACCTTAAATATATGCCCTCTAGTTTTAGACTACCCTACCTTTGGGAAAAGATACTGACTAGCTGATCTGTGTCCCTCATTCCTTTATAGATCTCTATAAGATCATCCCTCAGCATCCTACGATCCAGAGAAAAGAGTCCCAGTCTATCCAGCCTCTCCTTATAACTCAATCCAGTAAGTCCAGTAGCATCCAAGTCTTTTCTACACTCTTGTTTAATAATATCCTTTCTACAATAGGGCGACCAGAATTGCACACAGTATTCCAAGTATGGCCTTACCAATGTCTTGTACAACTTCAACAAGTCATCCCAACTCCTGTATTCAATGTTCTGACAGATGAGACCAAGCATGCCGAATGCCTTCTTCACCACTTTGTCCACCTGTGACTCCACTTTCAAGGAGCTATGAACATATATCCCTAGATCTCTTTGTTCTGTAACTCTCCCCAGTGTCCTACCATTAACTGAGTAAGTCCTGCCCTGGTTCAATCCAATAAAATGCATCACTTCACATTTGTCTAAATTAAACTCCATCTACTATTCGTTAGCCTTCTGGCCCAATTGATCAAGATCCTATTGCAATTGGAGATAACTTTCTTCACTGTCCACTACGCTAGCAATCTTGGTGTCATCTTCAAACTTACTAATCATACCTCCTATATTCTCATCCAAATCATTAATATAAATGACAAACAATAGTGGATCCAGCACTAATCCTGGAGGCACACCGTTGGTCACAGGCCTCCAGTTTGAAAAGCAACTCTCTACAACCACCCTCTGGCTTCTATCAAGAAGCCAATTTTGTATCAATTTAGATACCTCACCCTGGATCCCATGAGATTTAACCTTATGCAAAACCTACCATGCAGTACCTTGTCAAAGGCCTTGCTAAGGTCCATGTGGACAACATAGAATCAGAGTGCAGAAGATGCCCTTCAACTTCCACCTAATCCCATCTGTCAGATCTTAGTCCATAGACCTGAATGTTTTGATGTTCCAAGTGAGGATCCAGAACATTTTTAAAGGATGTGAGGCAAGAGGCCCCTACCTGCCTCTCATGCAGCGCATTCCAGAATATCACCACCCACTGGGTAAAAAGCTTTTTCCTCACATCTCCCCAAAACCTCCTGCCCCTCACCTTGAATTTACGTCCCCTCTTGGCTAAGGGGAACACCTGGTCCTTATTCACTATATCCGTGTCTTATAATCTTGTACACCTCAAACAGGTCACCTCCTCACTCTCCTCCAACGAAAGCAACCCAAGCTGACCCAATCTCTCTTCATAATTTAAATGTTCCATCCCAGACAGCATCCCAATGAACCTCGTTTGCACCCCCTCCAGTGCAATCACATCCTGCCTATAATGTAGCAACCAGAACTACACACAGTACTCTACCTGTGGTCTCACCAAAGTTCTATACAACTCCAACATGGCTTCCCTGCTTTTGGAACCTATGCCTTGATTCATAAAGGCAAGTGCCCAATATTTGTGCTCAGTAAATTTGCAGATGATACTAAAGTTGGTGGAGTGGTAGATAGTGAAGAGGGGTGTTTTAGTTTACAGAGTGACTTGGACAAGTTGCAGAGCTGGGCCGAGAGGTGGCAAATGGAGTTTAATGTGGAAAAGTGTGAGGTAATGCACTTTGGCAGGAACAATAAATGTGTAGAGTATAGGGCTAATGGTAGGGCTCTTAATAGTGTTGAGGAACAGAAGGATCTTGGTGTATGTGTCAATAGATCACTGAAAGTAGGCAGTCAAGTGGATAAAGTTGTTAAGAAGGCATATGGAGTCTTAGCTTTTATTGGTAGGGGGATTGAATTTCGGAGCCGCAGCATCATGTTGCAACTGTACAAAACTCTAGTGCGGCCGCACTTGGAGTATTGTGTGCAGTTCTGGTCCCCACATTATAAGAAAGATGTGGAGGCATTGGAGAGGGTACAGAGGAGGTTTACCAGGATGTTGCCTGGTATGGAGGGCAGGTCCTATGAAGAGAGGTTGAAGGATTTGAGGTTGTTTTCGTTAGAAAGGAGGCGGCTAAGAGGGGATCTTATTGAAGCATATAAGATGATTAGAGGTTTAGATAGGGTGGACAGTGATAGCCTTTTTCCTAGGATGGAGAAAGCTAGCACGAGGGGACACAGCTTTAAATTAAGGGGTGATAGTTATAGGACGGATATCAGAGGTAGGTTCTTTACCCAAAGGGTGGTTCGGGAGTGGAATGCCCTGCCTGCAGCAGTTGTAGATGCGCCAAGTTTGGTGGCGTTTAAGAGGTTACTTGATAAGTATATGGAAGAGAAGGGAATGGTTTAGTTTGGAGGGGCATTGCTTTTTATTTTGGTCGGCACAACATCGAAGGCCGAAGGGCCTGTTCTGTGCTGTATTGTTCTATGTTCTATATGCCTTTTTTTTTTACACAACATGCCTTCAGAGATCCATGGACAAATATAACAAGGTATCTTTTGTTGCACAGAACTTCCTAGTATCCTACAATTCAATAACTACTTCCTTGTCAAATTACTCCTTCCAAAGTGTATCACCTCATATTTTTCAGAGTTAAATCCCAACTGCCACTTATCTGCCCATTTGAACATTCCATCTATATCTTCTTTTTGCCCAAGACACTCCGCTTCACTGTTAATGACACAGCCAATCTTTGTGTTTTTCAAAAACTTACTAATCCTACGCTCCACATAGTCATCTGTCATTTATATAAATGATGAATAAAAGGGGAATCAACACAGATCCCTGTGATACGCCACTAGTTTCCGGTCACTACAGCAAACTTCTGTCATCACATTGTTCCAAGTGTGGCCTTACCAATGTCATGTACAACTTCAACAAGACATTCCAACTCCTGCATTCAATGTTGTGACTGATGAAACCAAGCATGCTGAATGCCTTCTTCACCACTTTGTCCACTGTGACTCCACTTTCAAGGAGCTATGAACATGTATCCCTAGATTGCTTTGTTCTGTAACTCTCCCCAACGCCCTACCATTAACTGAGTAAGTCCTGCCCTGGTTCAATTTATCAAATTATCAATTTATATAAATGACGAATGAAAGGAGGCCCAACACAGATCCCTGTGATACGCCACTGGTTTCCAGGCTAATGAGCTAATTTTGAATCCACTTTATCAAATAATCCGATATCCCATGTGAATCTACCTTCTTTACAAATCTCCCATGTGGGGGCCTTGTTAAAAGCTTTGCTGAAATCCATACAAACTATGTCAAGTGCACTATCCTTTTTCATATACCTAGTTATCTCCTCAAAAAATTCATTCAAATTTCTTAGGCATGACCTCCCACTGATGAAGCCATGCTGACTGTCCCTGATCAAACCTTGCCTCTCCAAGTGGAGATAGAGGCTTTCCTTCAGAAGTTTCTCCAACAGTTTCCTCACCACTGACATCAGACACACTGGTCTGTAGTTTACTGGTTTATCTCTACCATTCTTAAATAGCAGAACCAGGTTAGCTGTTCTACAGTCATCTCGCACCTCTCCCATGATATGGAGATGCCAACGTTGGACTAGGATAAACACAGTATGAAGTCACATAACAAGCGAAGATTAGTGGTGTTGTGGATAGTCTGGAGGGATATGAGGAGGATCGTGACAGACACCTCCAGACGCTGAAAGATGTCCTCGTGAGAATAGGATATGGCTCTCGACTCATCGATCGACAGTTCCGACGTGCCACAGCAATAAACCACACTGACCTCCTCAGAAGACGAACACAGGACACGGTGGACAGAGTACCCTTTGTTATCCAATACTTCCCCGGAGTGGAGAAGCTACGACATCTTCTCCAGAGTCTTCAACATATCATGGATGATGATGATGAACATCTCGCTAGGGCCATCCCCTTCTTGCTTTCAGACAACCGCACAACCTCAAACAGATCATTGTTTGCAGCAAACTACCCAACCTTCAGGAGAACAGTGACCACAATAACACACAACCCTGCCACAGCAACCTCTGCAAGACATGCCAGATCATAGACATGGACGACATCATCAAACGTGAGAATACCATTCACCAGGTACACAGTACATACTCTTGCAACTCGGCCAACGTTGTCTACCTAATACATTGCAAGAAAGGATGTCCCGAAGCATGGTACATTGGAGAGACCATGCAGACACTACGACAGCGGATGAATGAACATCGCTCAACAATCACCAGGCAAAACAGTTCCCTTCCTGTGGGCAAACACTTCAGCAGTCATGGGCATTCGGCCTCCGACCTTCGGGTAAACGTTCTTCAAGGGGGCCTTCACGACACACAACAGCGCAGAGTCGCTGAGCAGAGACTGATAGCCAAGTTCCGCACACGAGGACGGTCTTAACAGGGATCTTGGCTTCATGTCACACTATCTGTAACTCACATGACTTGCCTGGGTTAGCAAAAAACCTCACTTACTGTGCTGTCTGGACACAATACACATCCCTCTAACCTACGCTCAATATTCCTTCCACCCACATTGTTAGCCACTTTAAGACTTGAATAGCAGGTTAGGTACAAGGATTCGCACTCTAATCAGCAATCTGTAAACTGTCTGTGCTGATGTGTGCGCTTTTGGAGACCAGAATACCTCATACGCCCGACAAAAGCTACAAAGGCTGAAAGCTAGCAGATTTACTATCAAATAAATCGGTTGGATTTAAAATTAGTGTTGCCAGACTCGTACCAAAGTTGCAGCAAGACATAGATAGGATGCAAGACTGGGTGGAAAAGTGGCAGATCGACTTCAACGTGGATAAATGTGTGGTGGTCCATTTTGGCAAGACCAATGGGATGAAGGAGTATAATATCAAGGGTAGGAGTCTTGGCAGTGTTGAGGAGCAGAAGGATCTTGGGGTCCGGGTCGATAGGACTCTTGAATCGGCCCTGCAAGTGGAGGATGTGGTCAAGAAGGCACATGGTGTACTGGCCTTCAATAATAGAGGAATTGAGTTTAGAAGTCGGGAGGTAACGCTGCAACTTTATAAGACCCTTGTCAGACCCCACTTGGAATATTGTGTGCAGTTCTGAATGGCAAAATACCACATTAGGCAGTTTTTTGCCTAATATGTTTAGGGTGGAAGCTGGAGAAGTGGAGCATCATGAGGTTTTCCTTGGACTTGCAGTACAGTGAAATGCTGAGGTAATCATCCTGGAATTCTGTGAATAGTTTTAGTCCCCTTATTTAAAGGGAGATATACTGGCACTGCAGGCAGTCCATAAAAAGTTCACTAGGATGATATGCTGCAGGAAAGAATATCCCGAGGCACGGTACATTAGTAAGACCATGCAGACGCTTTGACAACAGATGAATGAACACCGCTTGACAATCACCAGGCAGGAGTGTTCGCTTCCTGTCGGGGATCACTTCAGCAGTCAACTGCATTCAACCTCTGAGTTTCACATGAGCGTTCTCCAAGGCAGCCTTCACAACACATGACAACGCAGAATCGACGAGCAGAAACTTCTTATGAGGGGTTAAGCGCATATTCATTGGGATTTAGAAGAATAAGAGGCAAGCTTGTTAAAACTTTTGCACTCTTGGCAGCCTTGACAGGGTAGACGCTGAGAGGTTGTTTCCCCTTGTGGGAAAGGCTAGGACCAGAAAGCATAATGTCAGAGTAAGCTGCTGCCCATTTAAGACAAAAATGAGGAGGAATTTCTTTTTTCGGAGGAGTAAGTCTGTGGAATTCTTTACTGCAGAGGGCTGTACAGGCTGAGTTATTGAACATGTTCAAGGCTGAGACAGACAGATTTTTAATCAGTAAGGAATAGGCCAGTCAAATGGATTTGAGGATGATCAAATCCCAGATCTCACTGAATGGTGAAGCAGACATGATGGGCCAAAAAACCTACTTCTACTCCAACATCTTGTAGTCTTAGCTCCATCCAAACAGATAAATTCATCCTTATAATCAGCATAATTTCACCTCCTCTGTTTTCCTTCCTGTCCTTCCCAAGTATCACATGTACATAAAAAAAAGGACAAACCCAACCCAACCAATTACCATCCCATCATTCAACACTTATAAATGGACATACCATATATTAAGCTGATTTTTTCTACACCATAGCTACGATAACACTATATTCTGTTCCCTCTACTTTCCTTCTTCCCTACGTACTCTATGAGTGGCAAGTTTTGTCTCTATATGCACAAGAAACAATACTTTTCACTGTATCCCAATACGTGACAATAATAAACCAACTTCAACCATCAGCAAAGTGATGTAAGGTGTCAACAGTGCTCCTAAATAGCATTACTTACACACAGCTGAGATGCGTAGATTAGAGATTAGCAAGTAAATATGTAGGAATATTGGAGTAGGGCCTGGGTGGGATTGTGGTCACTGCAGACTCGATGGGCTGAATGGCCTGTTTCTGCACTGTAGGGTTTCTATGATTGCCAATAAACCATACAAGTTACTCTGAATTGTTGCACAAAGTTCAATGGAGTATCTAAAATAGATTAAAAGCAGGAACTTACCTCCAAACTGTCGCTGCCGTCAGCCTCTCGGTCAATAATATCAAATATATCCTCATGAATTTTCTCACCCTATTCAGGGCAAAAAGAAAAGTGGTCACCCACTCTTAAAAGAATAAAGGATTTCTCTCACTTGGGAGCTGACGGACCATAATAGTCAGATACACCCACTTATAAAAAACAGAATGGATGCCAAGCAAATATAACACATACAACCCAACTGGTGTCTCCATCAGATGCATCATGAATCATGCAATTCAGAGAGTTCTACAGAAGAACTCAGAGGGACAGATTCATGTGAATGGATAAAGTCTCATGTTAGGAAAGAGCAGTAGGATTTAGGGGAATAGGCTCACAGAACATTAAAGAAAGTTAAAGTTGAAAAAGGTTGTAAAACAAATAGAATTATATATTTCTAATAAGAACACAACAAATATCAAGAAATATTAAATATAAAATCCAAAAGATAATGATCAGCTAAAGTAAAACATTGAAATCTCAGAATAAATATGGTGAGCAATGTTGGGCTACACACCAGTGAGGATATTAAGTCTTTGCCAAGAGTACAATCCTTCATGAGGAAGCTACCTAAAAGGAGGAAATTTAAATAGAGAAGACTTTTAGCAGAATGCATATTACAGGGCAAATTAAGGAACTAAACAGGGTCGCTAGAAGACTATTCTACACTGACTGAGGTGTCCAGAACAACAGGACACAACTACTAAATTAGAAGCAAGAGATTTAGAGCAAAGGACAGGAAAAACTCATCCACAGAGAAGGAAAAGCTGCTGAGATGTTGAACAGGATGACCAAATGTAATCAGAATCATTTGTTCATGTGGAAAGTAAACATGAATAGGATTAGTTTGTTTTGCTTGCTTCTATTGTAGTTTTCTTACCGTTTTAAGCAAAACCCACCTGAGAATAGCCACTGGCCCAGTTGTTGCCTGCACCTCCTCCATGCTCTGATAGGTAGATATTCTCTGGGTTATACAAGTTAGCATATGGTGAATTCAGGATAGAATGAATTACACGTGGCTCCAAGTCCAATAGCACAGCCCTTGGGATATAATGCTCATCATCTGCCTAAACAAACATACATTAAACTTACCATATATTAAATCATAAAGGAGAATCAGATGCAATATGAATATTTTTGCAAAAACTAGGTTGCCTCCCACAATCCAAAGGTGTGCAGGTTAGGTTGATTGGCTGTGCTAAATTGCCCCTTAATGTCTCAGGTTTGAGGGATTAGCGGGAGGATCGTTGTCAGTGCAGAGTCGATGGGCTAAATGGCCATTATAAGGATTCTATATATTTTGAAAATTACTTTTGAGGTTGGTAAATTTTTCTAAGCAGAGATACTGTGTGAGAGGATTACAAGGCAAATATATAGTGTTAGTCTAGAATCATTTATGAGCCAGAGTGGGTTATTTTTGTGACATGTGGTCACATTTTTCTGCTTTCTCAGAATTTACTAGAGTTATTAAACACCATTGTATAAGATGTGGACTGGTATTGATCGGGTGGAATCTCAGAGGCTTTTTCCCAGGGCTGAAATGGTTGCTACGAGAAGACACAGGTTTAAGGTGCTTGGGAGTAGGTACAGAGGAGATGTCAGAGATAATTTTTTCACTCAAAGGATGGTGGATGAGTGGAATCAGCTGTTGTTGATGGTGATGGAAGCAAATTCCATAAGGTCTTTTAAGACACTTCTGGATGAGTACATGGAACTTAATAGGATTGAGGGTTATAGGTGAGGGTAGTAGGTAGCAATATGATCGGCGCAACTTGTGGGCCAAAGGGCCTGTTTGTGCTGTTGTTTTTCTAAGTTTTATGTTCTACCATTTCATAATCTGATCTATTGCATTCGCTGCTCCCATTGCAGTCTATTCTACATCAGAGACCAAACGTAGATTGGGTTGCCACTTTGCTGAACACCTTCAGTCCATCCATAAGCAGGATCCAGACCTTCCTGTCATTTGCCACTTCAACACACCATCATGCTCTCCTGTCCACATGTCTGCCCTTGACCTTTTGCAACGTTCTACTGAATCCCAATCTAGAGAAATAACACATAAGCTTCCGACTGCGCCATTATAGATGTTCAAGACTGTTTCCTCAGGTGGATGTAGCTGTTACTAGGAGGCATAACTATAAGGCTCATAGTTTCCTCATAACTATAAGGACATATAGGAGGGATGTCTGAGGTAGGTTCTTTACTCAGAGAGTAGTTGGGGTTTGGAATGAACTGCCTACTTTGATAGTGGAGACGGACACTTTACTAACTTTATTGCCGGCTATATATGAGCAACCTAGTCTTGAGTTTTTGGATGTTGCTGAGGAGTAAGAAGAGTCAAGAATAGATTCAGTGAGGATACCAGGATTGACTGTGTAGGAATGGAAAGAGAAGCCATTGATATCAAAAGCAGAGGCTACTAAAGCATTCCATTGCTTTTTGCACGATGTAGAGTGAGATGGTAACTCGTAGCCATACCTGGTAGAAGAAGACATCCTTTCTGTCAGTGCCCTCAGTGGCAAATTCTTCAACAATCCCTTCAGGGCTAATACCATGTTCTGCACAAAGCTGTTTCCAGAATTCAAAGCCAACTGGGAAAACACAAAGATCAAGTTAAAAGTAGCCCTAAAGTTAAATACAGGTGGGATTCTCTGGTCTCCCTTTTGACGTGCCATTGGCCGGCAGCAGGATCTTCTAGGCCCTCCAGTTTCAAATATTAGAAGAGAAAAACAAATCAGTCAGACTTATTTGAAAAGGTGGGATTAGAAAGAACACCTAGATGCCTTTGGGCTTACAAGATCAAGATGGACCAAATGGCCTCCTCCTTTACTGTAATTTTTCTACAGATTACAAGTTTTTTTTACTGTAGCTAAAAATACATAAATTTCATCTAAATATCAAAGCTGGAACTTTCCGGCTGTTCACATCAGTGGGATGTACCAGTCCTGCTGAGAGCACACCACTTCCACAGGTTTCCTGGCAGCATCAAGTGCTACCAAATAAACCTGTTGGACTTTAACCTGGTGTTGTGAGACTTCTTACTGAGCATCAAGTGGAGTCAGTGGGAGAGAGAGGGTCAGAGGATTCCAACCTCTCTCTGACATTACATCACATAAGCACAATAGTTAACATTTCAGAAGATTTGATTTGCCTGCCCCATCTGTCTTCCAAATTGGATGATCAATTGCATTAAAACATTTTGTTTACTTTGGCCATTAGCATTCTACCCTCCAGAGAATTAGGAATTTATTGGTCAACTGAACCCTATTCCTTGTCCCTTTCTCAGTAGAGGCTACATTGCAGTTATTATTACAGCTAGACGCAGAATCCTCCCATTCATTTCAAAAACATTGCTACTACAGTTGCTTAGTCTACCTCTGATAATTGGATATATTACTCTATATTTCTTTATTCCAAAAGAATACAGTCTGTCTGCTTAAATCTATTTCCCATTATACCAAGTGATAAATTGCTAGTTGGTCAAAGTTCACAAGATAATATACAAATAAAGTCTAAATCTATAATATTTGTTCAAAAATTTGTTATATATGTGCTTATAGAGACAATATCTTCATAGCATATAACTGAGGCACATTGCGACACCTTCAATATGTAAGGCACACTATGATCCCTAATATGCTTTGTTTAATAGTCTTATAAAACAGAGGTTCCCATTTCCCCCCCTACACTTCCATAGGAGGGCTTAGTATAAAACATAGAACAGTACAATACTGTACATGCCTTTCGACCCCTGATGTTGTGCCAAGCTATGTCCAAACCCAAGATCAAGCTATCCACTCCCTCTCATTCTGGTGTGCTCCATGTGCCTATCCAATAACTGCTTGAAAGTCCTGAATTGTCCAACTCCACTATCACAGCAGGCAGTGTATTCCACACCCCAACCACTCTGGGTGAAGAATCTACCTCAGACATCCCGCCTATATTTCCCACCATGAACCTTATAGTTATGTCCCCTACTAACAGCTGCATCCACCCGAGAAAGTTGTCTTTGCATGTCCACTCTATCTATCCCTTTCATCATCTTATAAACCTCCACTAAAAATAGTCACCTCTCATCCTCCTCTGCTCGAAAGAAAAAATCCTCACTTCCCTCAACCTTTCCTCATAAGGTCTACGCTCCAAACCAGGCAGCATCCTGGTAAATCTTCTCTGCACTCTCTCCAATGCCTCCACATCCTTCTTACAGTGAGGCAACCAGAACTGAACACAATATTCCAAATATGGTCTCACCATGGCTCAAACTCAAACCCGCTGTTAATAAATTCTAACACACTATAAGCCTTCTTCATGACTCTGTCCACTTCAGTAGCAACCTTCAGAGATCTGTGGATATGAACCTCAAGATCTTTCTGTTCCTCCACATTCCTCAGAACACTGCCGTTGACCCTGTAGTCCACATTCAAGTTTGTCCTACCAAAACGAATCACCTTGCACTTATCCATCTGCCACTTTTCAGCCTAGCTCTGCATCCTATCAATGTCTCTCTGCAGCATGCAAGAGCCCTCCACCTCATCCACTACTCCATCAATCTTAGTGTCATCAGCAAATTTACTAACCTACCCTTCAGCCCCCTCTTCCAAGTCATTGATAAAAATCACAAATAGCAGAGGACCCAGCATTTTCCTCTGTGTACACCGCTGATAACTGGCCTCCAGTCTGAAAATTTTCCTTCCATCACCATCCTCTGTCTTCTACAAGACAGCCAATTACTTAATCCAGCTGGCCAAATTTCCTTCTATCCCACACCTCCTTACCTTCTTCATGAACCTACAATGGGAACCTTACCAAACAACTTACTAAAATCCATGTATACGACATCAATTGTTGTACCTTCATCTGCATACTTAGTTACCTCCACAAAAAAATTATAAGCCAGCAAATGTGAGAAATGCACAATAGTAATTGTGGGTGATTTTGATATGCACATTGACTGGATTAATCAGCTTGACAAGGATAGTCTCAAGGAAAGGTTCACAAGTGAATGAGGATTGTTTCTTATAGCAACATGTCAATGCAGCCAACCAGAGAATTGACTACTTTAGATTTGGTAATATGTAACGAGGAAGGATTGATAAATGGTCTTTATAGAATCATACAACCCTACAGTGCAGAAATAGGGCCATCGGCCCACTGAGTCTGCACCGAACTAAATCCCAACCAGACCCTACTCCCATATCCCCCCACATATTCTATCCATTAATCCCTGTAATTTATGCATTCGTGGACACTAAGAGGCAATTTTTTAGCATGGCCAGTCTACCTAACCCGCACATCTTTGGACTGTGGAAGGAAAAGCGGAATACCCGGAGAAAACCCACGCAGACAGAGGAGAATGTGCAAACTCCACACAGACAGTGATCCAAGCCTGGAATTGAACCCAGGACCCTGGAGCTGTAAAGCAGCAGTGCTAACCACTGTGTGCTATCTTGTAGTTTAGGATCCTCTTAAAAGGAGCGATCACAGTATGCAGTGATTCAAATTCAGACTTAAGACTGAGTTGTATACTTGAGTTTTATTGTTGGGCAAAGGTAATTAGGCCTAAGGAAGGACAAAAACACTCAAAGGGCAGGACAGTTGAAGAACAGTAGCAAATGTTTAGGGAGATACTAAATTTTTCTCAATTAAAGTTTTTTCATGATGGGAGACTTTAACTTCCCAAACAGCGATTAGAATATCCCTTGGGTAAGGGGTTTGCATGGGGAGGAGTTTGTTAGGTGTATTCAAGACAAGGTAGAGCAGGGGGGTTTCCTGACACAGTACGTGGATAAGCCTACAAGAGGAGGAGCTGTACTCGATCTGGTATTGGCTAATGAATCTAGACAGGTGTCAGATTTCTCAGTGGGAGAACATCTTGGGGATAGTGATCATAACTCTATCTCTTTTATGCCAGCGTTGGAAAGAGATGGATCAGGCAAGCTAGGAAAGTGTTTATCTGAGGTAAGGGGAAATATGAAGCCATCAGGAATGACATTAAACGAGTAAATTGGAAGGAGGTATTCTCAGGAAAAAGTATCCAAGTAAGATGGCAGATTTTCAAAGAATGTTTGTCTAGAGTCCTGCATGACAACGTTCCGATGAGACAGAGAGGTTTTGGTAAGTTACGGGAACCGTGGTGCACGAAAATTGCAATGAACCTAGTCAAAAAAAAGTAGAGCATACAAAATGTTCAGAGAGCTAAGAGAAGTTAGAGATCTAGAGAAATATATGGCTTGTAGGAAAGAACTTAAGAAGGAAATTAGGAGAGCCAAAGGGGTCACGAGAAGATCTTGGCACGTAAGATTAAGGAGAATCCTAAGGCGTTCTACAAATATGTGAAGAGTAAAAGGATGAGATGTGAAGGAAAAGGAACTATAAAATGTGAAGGTGGGAAAGTTTGTACAGAACTAGTAGAAATAGCAGAGATGCTGAATGAATAGTTTACCTTGGTATTCATGATGGAAAATGACCTGGGTAGTTGTACTGCAGGCTTGCAGCAGACAGAAAAGACTGAATATGTGGACATGAAGAAAGAGGATGTGCTGAAAGTTTTGAATAGCATCAAGATAGATAAATCCCTGGGACCAGATGGGATGTACCCCAGGTTGCTGGGGAGGCCAGAGAAGAAGAGGCAGAGCCCCTGGCAATGACCTTTGTGTCATCGATGGAGATGACGATTCTGGACAACTGGGAGATTGCAAATGTGGTTCCTATATTCAAGAAAGGTAATAGGGATAGCCCAGAAAATTACCGACTGATGAGTCTGACCTCAATGGTGGTAAGTTGATGAAGAAGATTCTGAGAGACAGGATTTATGAACATTTAGAGAAGTTTAGTATGCTCAATAATAGTCAGCACGGCTTTGTCAAAAGCAAATCATGCCTTATGAGATTGGTTGAGTTCTTTGAAAATGTGACTAAAAACATTGATGAAGGAAAGCGGTAGATATGATTCACGTGGACTTCAGCAAGGAGTTCAATAAGGTCCCCTATGCAAGACTTCTTAAGAAAGTGAGACTGCATGCGATCCAAGGGGCTGTTGCCTTGTGGATCCAGAACTGGCTTGCCTGCAGAACAGAGTGGTTGTAAATAGGTCTTTTTCTGCATGGAGGTCGGTCACCAATGGAGTGGCCCAGGGAACTGTTCTGGGACCCTTGTTGTTTATAATTTTCATAAATGACCTGGATGAGGAAGTGGAGGGATGGGATGGTAAGTTTGCCAACAATATAAAGGTTCGTGGTGTTGTGGCTAGTTTGGAGGGACATCAGAAGTTGCAGCGTGAAATAGATAGAATGCAATACTGGGCAGAGAAGTGGCAGATGGACTTCAACCCGGATAAACGTGTAGTGGTCCATTTTGGCAGGTCAAATGGGATGAAAGAGTATAATATCAAGGTAAGACTCTTAGCAGTGTAGAGGATCAGAAGGACCTTGGGATCCAGATCCATAGAATTTTAAACCAGCCTTGCAGATAGAAGCTGTGATTAACAAGGCATATGGTGCACTGGCCTTCATCAATCGAGGGATTGAGTTTAGGACTCGGGACGTAATGCTGCAGCTTTATAAGACCCCATTTGGAGTACTGTGCTCAGTTCGGGTCAGCTCATTACAGGAGGGATGTGGAAGCTATTGAAACAACACAGGGGAGATATACAAGGATATTGCCTTATGAGAATAGGTCAAGGGAGCTTGGTTTTTTTCTCCTTGGAGAGACGAAGGATGAGAGGTGACCTGATAGAAGCGTATAAGATGTTGAGAGGTATTGATCAGATAGATTCTCAGAGACTTTTTCCCAGGGCTGGAATGGTTGCTATGAAAGAACACAGGTTTAAGTGCTGGGAAGTAGATACAGAGGAGATGTCAGGGGTAAATTTTTCACTCAGAGGATAGTGGGTGAGTAGAATCGGCTGCTGCAGTGGTGGAGGAGGCAAATTCGATAGAGTCTTTTAAGACTCTTCTGGATGAGTACATGGGAATTAATGGAATTGAGGGTTATAGGTAAGCCTAGTAGGTGAGGATATCATCTGCACAATTTGTGGGCCGAAGGGCCTGTTTGTGCTGTAGTTTTTCTATGTTCTAAAGTATATTCCTCAGAGGAAGCGGAATTTAAAAAAGGTGAAAAATCATTTACGGCTTAACAAGAAAGTTAAGCATAACATAAAGACGAAAACAAGGACCTATCAAACTGCAAAAGTTAGTGGCACTCTGGTGGATTAGGAGAACTTGAAATGTCAGCAAAGGTTTACTAACAGCAAAAAAAAAATCAAAAGAACTATGAACAACTACGAAAGGAAACTAGCAGAAAAAAAAAGCACTGATACCAAAAGTATATAAAAAGGAATAGAATAGTGTTAGCACATGCTGCCCTTCAGAGAATAATGGCAAGGAAACTCAAAAATGGCAGAGGCACTAAACCAATATTTTGTCTTTGCTTGTACAGTGGAGGATAATTTTTTTCCCCAAAACCTGCAGTTACTACAGACAAATTTAGTGAAATTACTATACGTAGAGAGAAGGCATTTGATAAGGTGTCGCATAAAAGACTGATCTAGAAGGTTAGATCCCAAGGGGTTGGGGGTAGAGTATTGGTTTAGATGTAGGATTGGCTGACTAACAGAAAGTAGAGGATCAGAAGTTGTTAAGAAGGCGTACAGTGTGTTAGCTTTTATTGGTAGAGGGATTGAATTTAGGAGCCGTGAGGTTATGTTACAACTGTACAAAACTCTGGTGCGGCCGCACTTGGAGTATTGCGTACAGTTCTGGTCGCCGCATTATAAGAAAGATGTGGAAGCATTGGAAAGGGTGCAGAGGAGGTTTACCAGGATGTTGCCTGGTATGGTGGGAAGGCCTTATGAGGAAAGGCTGAGGGACCTGAGGTTATTTTCATTAGAGAGAAGAAGGTTACGCGGTGACCTAATTGAGGCGTATAAGATGATCAAGGGATTGGATAGGTGGATAGTGAGAGCCTTTTTCCTCGGATGGTGATGACCAACACGAGGGGACATAACTTTAAATTAAGAGGTGGTAGTTATAGGACGGATGTCAGAGGCAGGTTCTTTACACAGAGGGTGGTGAGGGCGTGGAATGCCCTGCCTGCAGCAGTTGTGGACTCGCCGACTTTGGGGGCATTCAAATGTTCAGTGGATAGGCATATGGATGATATTGGAATAGTTTAGGTTAGAGGGTCCACTGGCCGGCGCAACATCGAAGGCCGAAGGGCCTGTACTGCACTGTAATGTTCTATGTTCTAGATAAATAAGTACTTCGCTGGATGGTGAACAGTAACTTGCGGAGTACTGCAGTGTTCAGTTCTCAGACCTCAACTACTTACAATTTGCATAAATGATCTGAAAACAGGGATAGACTGTGATAGCAAAATCTACAATAATACTAAACTAAGTGGGGAAGCAGACTGTAATGAGGGTATATAGATTTTACAGATAGATATTGATAAGCTAGGAGAATGAGCCAAAATCTGGCAGATGGAGTTTAATGTGGATAAGTGTGTGATTATCCATTTTGGCTGTGAGAATAAAAGAGGAAATTATTATTGAAATAATATATTCAAAGACCATCAGTGCAGAGGGATCTGGGTGTCCTTATGCATGAATCACAGAAAGTGGGTATGCAGGTGCACCATATAATAAGAAAGGCAAATGGAATCTTGGCATTTATTGCAAAAGGACTAGATTTTAAAAGGAAAGAAATGTTTTACTATTGTATAAAGTATTGTGAGACCACACCTGGAATATCATGTCCAGTTTTGGTCTCCTTACTTGAGGGAGGATATGATGGCATTGGAGGCAGTTCAGAAGAGGTTTACCACATTGATTTCAGGGCTGTCACACAAGGAGTGGTTAAATAGCTGGGTCTTATACTGAGTGGAGTTCAGAAGAATGAGGGCGATCTGAGGTATATAAAATACTAAAGGGAATTGAAAAGGCGGAAGTTGATCAGATGTTCCCCCTTGTGGGGCAGACCGGAACAAGAGGTCATAGATATAAACTGAGAAAAGGTAGCTTCAAAACTGAGATGAGGAGAAACTACTTCTCTTCAAGGGTTGTGAATCTGTGGAACTCACTGACCCAGAGTGCAGTGGAAACAGACTCAAAAAAGATTTAAAAGAGATATAGATATGTTCCTGATGAGAAGCTGGACGAAGGGCTATGAGAAGGAAAATGGAATTGAGATCAGCTATTATCATTTTAAATGGTGTAGTGGGCTCAAAGAGTTAAATTGCCTACTCCTGTTCCTAATTCCTTTGTTCCTTATTAAGGTGCAGATCTAGGTATTTTTTTAAAGAGTTAAGGGTCTCTGTCTCCATCAACTTGGGCAAAGAATTCCTTTGTGTAAAAAAAGTTTTCCTCATGTCCTCTCTATACTGATTGCCACTTATCCTGAATCTATGCCCCTTGGTTCTAGAATTCTCCACCAAGGGAAACAATTTGATCCTGTCCACTACATCACTTCTCATCACTTTGTACATCTCTATCAAGTCACCCCTCATCCTTCTTTGTTCCAAGGAAAATAACCCCAACCTACCAATCTCTCCTCATAGCTACACTTTTCCAACACTGGAAACAAATTTGTAAATGTCCTCTGTACTCTCTCCAGAGCAATTGCGTTTTTCCTGTAATAGTGTCCAGAATTGTATACAATACTCCAGTTGTAATCTCACATTGTTTTATACAATTCCAACAATATATTCCTGTTTTTGTATTCTATATCTTTGCTAATGAAGGCATGCATTCCATATGCCTGCTTTACAACCCTTGCTCCCTGCACTCCTGCCTTTAGGAACTTGTGTACTTGTATGTCAAGATCTCTCATTTCATCTATCCTTTGTAATATATTCCCCCATACTGTATCTTGCCTATAATTTTTTGACTTACCTAAACGCACATTTCTCTATGTTAAAATTCATCTTCCGCTTTACTGCCCACACCTCTGATACCGTTTTGCAGATTATAGCTATCCTCTATACAATCCACTACTTGGGCCAATATTTGTATCGTTTGCAAATTTTCCAATTGTGCACCCCACATTCACATCCAAATCGTTAATATGCAACACAAACAGCAAGGGTTCAACACAGAACCCTATGAATCACCACTGGAAACAATCTTCTATTCACAAGTGCACCCAATCGACCATTTCCCTTTGTTTCCTGTTTCTAAGCCAACTTTTGATCCAGTTTGCCACATTACCCTATATTCCATGGGATTTTACTTTGGCTAATCTGCTATGTAGGACCTTGTCAAACACCCTGCTAGAATCCTGCTAGTATATCCATTGCACTACCTTCATCAACCCTTCTTGTCACTTCCTCAAAGAATTCAATCAGGTTTGTGAGGCAATACCTTCCTTTCACAAATCCAGGTTGACCATCCCTCACAACTCCAAGCCTTTCTCTTAGGATTGATTCTACTAATTTGTCCACCACCAATTTAAGACTAATCTAACTATCCTGTTCCAATACTACTTTATATTTTACAAAAATGACATTTGCAGTCAGAAACCTTTTTAAACCACAAAATTTTTACTTTTAAGCAGGGGGATTTGATTTTCTTTCCCTGCAAATGCCACATTCGTCTTTCAGACATTACTGCTGTCCAGACATGTCAAGCACTTTGAGCAATAACATGGCTGGTCGAGATGACTAAATGTCAAACTGTCCTAATTAGACAATCTAGGTGTGAGATGAAATAGAACATAGCATCCATCAACAGTAGCTATGGTTTCAGCTCCATGTTCCGAAATTCACTCCCCTAAGACTTTCCACTTCTCTCTAGATCTTCTCAAAATCTCATTTCTTTTACCATGCCTTTTTTTGCCATCCTCCTACTTTCTCTTTGGCTGGGTATCCAGAGCTGTGATTACATGCCTCAAGTACTATGGAGCTTTAAAGGCTCTGTAGCAACACATTTTGAAAATATTCAGAATTGTAGAAAGGAAAGTACTGCTACTCATCTTGGATTCAGAAATCTTAAAAGTACAAAGTAGGGACTATTTTCACTTGAAAAAAAGACTGAAGGACGATCTAATAGAAATCCTTAAAATTATGAAAGGTTTCGACTGGAATAGATAGAGAGAATGTTTCCATTTGTGGGAACAGCATAACTACAGATCAGCAATATAACACAGTCAGCAAGGAATCTATAGGGAATTCAGAATCACAGCCATGCAGCGCAGAGGCGATCCTTCAGCCCATGTCTGCACCGATACACGAAAATCTACCTACCTGATCCCATGCGCCAGCACTTGGCACATAGCTTTGAACGTGCTCATCCAGGTACTTTTTAAAGGATGTGAGGTCTTTAAAAAGAAACCTGTCATCTCTACCCTCCCTACTAGCACATTCCACTCCATCACCACCTGGTGCATAAAAAAGGTTTCTCACGTCTCCCCTAAACCTCTTGCCCCTCATCTTGAACTTGTATCCCATCTTAAGAAGATAAGAACATAAGAAATAGGAGGAGGGGGCCATCTAGCCCTTCGAGTCTGCCCGCCATTCAATAAGATCATGGCTGATCTGAAGTGGATCAGTTCCACTTTCCTGCTTTCTCCCCATAACCCTTAATTTCCTTGTCTATCAGAAACCTATCTATCTATGATTTAAATATATTCAACGAGGTAGCCTCCACCATTTCAGTGGGCAGAGAATTCCAGAGATTCAACACTCTGAATGAAGAAGTTCCTCCTCAACTCCATTCTAAACTACACCCCCCCTCCTCCCATTTTGAGAATGTGCACTGTAGTATTGTGTACTGTAGTATTGTGTGCAGTTCTGGTCCCCACATTATAAGAAAGATGTGGAGGCATTGGAGAGGGTACAGAGGATGTTTACCAGGATGTTGCCTGGTATGGAGGGCAGGTCTTATGAAGAGAGGCTGAGGGATTTGAGGTTGTTTTCGTTAGAAAGGAGGCGGCTAAGAGGGGACCTAATCAAAACATATAAGATGATTAGAGGTTTAGATAGGGTGGACAGTGATAGCCTTTTTCCTAGGATGGAAAAAGCTAGCACGAGGGGACACAGCTTTAAATTAAGGGGTGATAGTTATAGGACGGATATCAGAGGCAGGTTCTTTACCCAAAGGGTGGTTCGGGAGTGGAATGCCCTGCCTGCAGCAGTTGTAGATGCGCCAAGTTTGGTGGCGTTTAAGAGGTTAGTTGATAAGTATATGGAAGAGAAGGGAATGGTTTAGTTTGGAGGGGCATTGCTTTTTATATTGGTCGGCGCAACATCGAAGGCCGAAGGGCCTGTTCTGTGCTGTAATGTTCTATGTTCTGTTTTCCTTTCTAAGCTGGAAGAATCTCTCTACATCTACTCTATCTAACCCCTTCATTATCTTATAAGTCTCTAAAAGATCCCCCCCTCAGTCTTCTAAATTCCAGGCCCAGTCTATTCAATCTCTCCTCATAAGCTAATCCCCTCAGCTCTGGTATCAGCCTGGTGAACCTTCTTTGTACTCCCTCCAAGGCCAATATATCTGTTCACAAATAAAGGGACCAAAACTGCACACAGTACTCCAGTTGCAGCATCACCAGTGTCTTGTACGGTTGCAACAAGACCTCCCTGCTTTTATATTCTATCCCCCTCGCTATAAAGGCCAACGTCTTTTGGCACCTTCTTGATCACCTGCTGCACTTACAGACTGAGTTTGACTGACCTTTCAACTCAACAGAACAGCTGCTCTCTATCCATGCTGTCCATGCTCCTCATAATCTTTACACCTCAATCAGGTCACCCCCAGTCTTCTCTTCTCCAACAAAAACAACCCAAGCCTATCCAACCTCTCTTTGTAACTTAAATGCTCCATCCCAGGCAGTATCTTGGTAAATCTCTTTTGCACCCCCTCCAGTGCAATCACATTGTTTCTAGATTTGGCGAACAGAACTGCACACAGTACTCCAGCTATAGCCTCACCAAAATCCTATACAACTCCAACACGACTTCCTTGGTTTTGTAATCTATGCCTTGGATCACCTCACACTTTTCAGAATTAAATTCCATTTGCCATTTAATTGCCCATTCCTTCTATACCTTCCTGCAGCCCAAGATACTCAACCTCTCTATTAACTACTCATTCAATCTTTATGTCATCTGCAAATTTATTAATCCTACCTGCTGCATAGTAATCTATCATTTATATAAATTACAAACAACAAGTGGTCCAACACAGATCCCTGTGGTAAGCCACTGCTCACCAGTCACTAACGAGTCTTCTGTCATCACTCTCTGTCTCCCACAACTGAGACAATTTTGAGTTCACTTTATCAAAGTATTCTGTATCTATGTGCAAATGCCTTCTTTATAAGTCTCCTTTGTGGGATTGTGTCTCACATGAAGAAATGTCTTTATCCAGAGCGGTGAGAATGTGGAACTTGTTACCACAGGGAGAGATTGATGTCAGGAAGTCATGACAGCTTAGGAGGCCATTCAATCCCACAGATTATATGTCAGTTCTTTGTTGAGCAATCCTATTTTCTATCCCCTCCTCCCGCCATCCCTGCGGCCTATAGAGTTTATTTAATTCAGATATCCATCCAACTCCCTTTCGAATCATTTGTCTCTGTATCCACCACCCCTGTTGATAGCAAATTCCAAGTCATAACCATTTGCTTCATTTTCTTGCTCACTCTACTCTCCAGTTTTACTTGCCTTAAATCTGTGCCCCTCCTCCTTGTTTCTATCAGCTAACAGGAACAGTTTTCTTTTGTCTACTTTGTCTTAATCTGTCATAATCACCTACATGTCTATCAAATATACCTTCAATCTGCTTTGATCCAAGGAGAAACCCAACTCTTCAGCCTAACTTTGCATGTAAAATCCCCAATTCTTAGAATGAGGAATTTAATATGTCCTGTTAAATCTTTTCTGCATCCTCTCAAGGATCTATTCTATTTCACATCTATTCTAGTATGGTGACCAGAACTGGACACAATACTCTATCTTTTCAGAGTAGGGCTAGAGCTTCATGCAACTTTAGTATAATTTCCCTGATTCAGTATTCAAAGCCTCTATTCATAAAATATATATTCTCATTAGCAAAGCATATGTCCTACCACATTCAAAGATCCCTATTATCAAAGTGCATTATCTCAAAATTCTCTATTAAATTCTATCTGCCACTTGTTTGCCAATTCTGTTAGCCTACGTCCTGTTGCAGTCAATTAGTATCATTCTTCCTGTCAGCCATATTCTAATTTTCATACATAGAACATAACAGCGCAGAACAGGCCCTTCGGCCTTTGATGTTGCGCCAACCAATTAAGAAAAAGCAATGACCCTCTAACCTAAACCATTCCCTTTTCATCCATAAACTTATCTACTAACCTCTTAAACGCCACCAAACTTGGCGCATCTACAACTGCAGCAGGCAGGGCATTCCATACCCTTACCACCCTCTGGGTAAAGAACTACCTCTGACATCCGTCCTATAACTACCACCCCTTAATTTAAAGCTATGTCCCCTCGTGCTAGCTTTCTCCATCCTAGGACAAAGGCTATCACTGTCCACCCTATCTAAACCTCTAATCATCTTATATGTTTCAATAAGGTCTCCTCTTAGCCGCCTTCTTTCTAACAAAAACAACCTCAAATCCCTCAGCCTCTCTTCATAAGACCTGCCCTCCATACCAGGCAACATCCTGGTAAACCTCCTCTGTACCCTCTCCAATGCCTCCACATCTTAACAATTTTTTAAACTTTACTTTGTACGTTAATTTCCAAAGCATTTACTGTAGATCACAGCATATACATTGACCCAGCATATTGTAAATTCCATTTTTCCAGCAGCAGAATATATGTTTAGACCTGTACTCACATTAGGAATCAGCACAAAAGATCAAACAGGCAACGTGGGCTGTGTTATCAAGATGACCAGAAATGCAATAAGCACTGAATTGGGCCAAGTCAAACCCTAAATCCAGCAAAGATTTCAGATAAACAACTAGTTGGTATATGCACTTTATGGAATGAAAACGTCTAGACTTGCAGCTAAAGCTCAAGATCACTCAACGGTTACCAAGAGATCTCAATGCCAAAATTGATAGTTTCCAGCAATTTATCATCATACTGCAGCAAAAATACAAGGATCTATTATGTCAAATCAACGACATGAATTTCTAGAAGCCGAGGAACTGAGCTGTGTGGTGGAAGTATTTGAAAACATTTCTGATGAACTGGGCATAAGATTACAAAATTCATTGTGGCACTAGCCTGATGGAACAAAATTAAAACCATGCAAGCAATACTGAAAATTAAATTCACTGGAGAAGGTTTTGTGCATGTCCATGACATGGAGGATGGATAAGGACGGAGTGAAGTGTGGGTCAATAATTTGTGAAATAAGAGACCCACAAATTTCTCTTATTTGTGGAATAAGAGACGTCATCAAATATTAGTGTGGGACATCTGGATCCTATATAACCAAAGACATCAAGAGGGCCCTGTGAAAAAATAACACCCATATTGCTGTTATACCAGGGCCTCTAATGTTCATAGCTCCACATTTAGATGCACATCTCAACAAGGCACTCAAGAATAATTTTTGGGCCAAATGGAATCAGTGAATGATTGATAGAAAAAACTCAACGGAAATATGTTTCATATGGCTTCATCATCAAACAGCAGGATGCTTTCAATGCATAAACTATCAAATCCAGAATATCCAATTCAATGGATGGCAAAGTAGATGATTTGTTGTGGAGGGCTGATTCTGAAACCGAAAGCATTACATTTGCTCCAAAGTGAGATCTCCTCAACAACGCCATAGTGACTCACAATGAATGTGACAAATTCTTTGCCTCCGGTGCTAAAGATGAAGAATTTTGACAGTATTTTGTTTTACAAGTAAAAATTGCAACCATCTACTCAAACACTGGCAGTTCAGTATACTAGCATTTTGCTAAGAAAGGCTTAAGTCTAAGGGAAATTTTGCTTAATTGAAACTCAGTGCTACGTTAGCAGTTAAGAATTGTACCTTGTCATGTTTAAGTATTGTTCAATTGTTAAAAGTTAAGCTAATTCATTTATAGTTAGGTTTTGTTGTTAAATAAAGTTTTTTTTTGATAAAAGCTCCCAGTCAGTCGAATCACTTGGAGTGAAACATTATATCTCACATTAATGCCAAACTGGAAAATCGTTGGATTCTAATCTGGCTTTACAATATATCTTGGAGGTTCTGATTTCGTACCTCAACACATGATTTAACAATTAAATGTTATGTGAAAAAAATCATTGATTTCAATACCAACTTGTAGAGAAAATCACTGTTGACCCATTCTAATAAAAAAGTGACCATTTACCATCACTGTTTGCCTTCTGTTCATAAGCCTCAATTTTGGTGATTGGCTTTATAGATGATCAAAGGTTTTTTAAAAAAAAATTTCTTAAAATTGATACAGGGAACATTTACTGCTTTCTATTCGTCAGCCTTCTCTGTTACTTTATCAAAAATTCCAATGAGATTAGTAAAATGCAATCTGTTTTTTTACAAATCCATTAATTACAGAGGGGAGATGATGGCCTAGTGCTATTATCACTAGACTATTAATCCAGAAACTCAGCTGATGTTCTGGGGACCCGGGTTCAAATCCTGCCATAGTAGATGATGGAATCTAATCTTTCTACACTCCATATGATTACCCCTAAGCCTTCCGGCTGAAGAGAAAATGTTCCAGTCTATCAAACCTCTCCTCAAACCATCAAGTCCCAGTAGCATCTTACTAAATCTCTTTGGCAGTCTTTCTAGTTTAATAATATCCTTTCTATAATAGGTAACCAGAACTGCACACAGTATTCCAAGTGAGGCCTTACCAATGTCTTGTACACCTTCAGTAAGACATCCCAACTCCTGTACTCAATGTTTTGACCAATGAAAGCAAGCATACTGAATGCTTTCTTCATCACTCTGTCCACCTGTGACTCCACTTTCAAGGAGCTATGAACATGTTGTGATCTGATTAGAGATACGCAGCATGGCTTTGTTAAGGAGAGGTCGTGCCTTACGAATCTGGTAGAATTTTTTGAGGAGGTGACAAAAACAGTCAACGAAGGACGAGCAGCTGATGTCATCTACACGGATTTCAATAAGGCATTTGACAAAGTCCCTCATGGGAGGTTAGTTGAAAAGATCAAGGCTAATGGAATACAAGGACAGGTATCTAAATGGATAAGTAACTGGCTTGGGAATAGGAGACAGAGAGTAATAGTGGAAGGGTCTTTTTCTAGTTGGAGGTCGGTCACTAGTGATATGCCACAGGGCTCAGTACTGGGACCTCTTCTATTTGTAATATATATAAATGACTTGAAAGAAGGAGTAAGTGGAGTGATCAGCAAGTTTGCTGATGACACAAAGATGGCTGGGCTTGCAGATACTGAGGAGCAGTGTCAGGCAATACAGCAGGACATAGATAGGCTGGTAGATTGGTCAGATATATGGCAGATGGAATTTAATCCTGATAAATGCGAGGTGATGCAAGGTTGTGAAGAAAACTTATGGTATGCTAGCCTTTATAGAAAGGGGAATAGAGTACAAGAGCTGGCCTTTAATGTTGCAGTTGTCTAAAATGTTGGTTAGACCTCATTTGGAATAATACGTTCAGTTCTGGTTGCCTTACTACCAGGAGGACGTGAAGACCCTGGAAAGAGTGCAGAGGAGGTTTACCAGGATGCTGCCTAGTATGGAAGGACTGGGTTATGAGGAAAGGTTAGGTAAATTGGGGCTGTTTTCTTTAGAAAGACAGATCCAGAGAGGAGATCTAATAAAGGTGTACAAGATTATGAAGGGTATAGATAGACTAAACAGTGGTAAGTTTTTTTTTCCTAGGTTGGAATCAAATATCACGAGGGGCCACGGGCTTAGGGTGAGGGGGGAATGGTATAATTTGAATGTTAGAGGGAGGTTTTTCGCACAGAGGGTTGTAGGGGTATGGAATGCACTGCCAAGTAAGGTGGTGGAGGTAAGCACACGGGAGTTATTTAAGAGATACCTATATAGGCGCGAGTGGCATAGGGATCATGAGCCTTGGGACGTTCCTGGGAATTCCTGGTTCCTGGGAAAGAGGTGGATGGGGGTAAGGCGGTTGATGTAGTATATATGGACTTTAGTAAGGCGTTTGATAAGGTGGCCCATGGAAGACTTCTACAGAAAATGCAGATGTGTGGAATAGAGGGTGATTTAGCTAATTGGATTAGGAATTGGCTGGCAGATAGAAGACAGAGGGTGGTGGTTGATGGGAGATATTCATCGTGGAGTTCGGTGACGAGTGGTGTGCCTCAGGGGTCTGTTTTGGGGCCCCTGCTGTTTGTAATTTTTATAAATGATCTGGATGAGGGTATTGAGGGATGGATTAGTAAATTTGCAGATGACACTAAAGTCGGTGGAGTGGTAGATAGTGAAGAGGGGTGTTATAGTTTACAGAGTGACTTGGACAAGTTGCAGAGCTGGGCCGAGAGGTGGCAAATGGAGTTTAATGTGGAAAAGTGTGAGGTAATGCACTTTGGCAGGAACAATAAATGTGTAGAGTATAGGGCTAATGGTAGGGCTCTTAATAGTGTTGAGGAACAGAAGGATCTTGGTGTATGTGTCAATAGATCCCTGAAAGTAGGCAGTCAAGTGGATAAAGTTGTTAAGAAGGCATATGGAGTCTTAGCTTTTATTGGTAGGGGGATTGAATTTAGGAGCCGCAGCATCATGTTGCAACTGTACAAAACTCTAGTGCGGCCGCACTTGGAGTATTGTGTGCAGTTCTGGTCCCCACATTATAAGAAAGATGTGGAGGCATTGGAGAGGGTACAGAGGAGGTTTACCAGGATGTTGCCTGGTATGGAGGGCAGGTCCTATGAAGAGAGGTTGAAGGATTTGAGGTTGTTTTCGTTAGAAAGGAGGCGGCTAAGAGGGGATCTTATTGAAGCATATAAGATGATTAGAGGTTTAGATAGGGTGGACAGTGATAGCCTTTTTCCTAGGATGGAGAAAGCTAGCACGAGGGGACACAGCTTTAAATTAAGGGGTATGAGTTATAGGACGGATATCAGAGGTAGGTTCTTTACTCAAAGAGTGATTAGGGAGTGGAATGCCCTGCCTGCAGCTGTTGTAGATGCGCCAAGTTTGGTGGCGTTTAAGAGGTTAATTGATAAGTATATGGAAGAGAAGGGAATGGTTTAGTTTGGAGGGGCATTGCTTTTTATTTTGGTCGGCACAACATCGAAGGCCGAAGGGCCTGTTCTGTGCTGTAATGTTCTATGTTCTATGTTCTAATTGCATAAATTGTGCATGTTGTTGACGTATTTCTCTTTTATCCGACAGGTACTTCTGTCCGCCTTGTTGTCCAACAAGGAGCATAGACGCAATGGGTGATGAGAGGGCTGCTCCTGGATTTTTTCAAGAGTAGTCTATTGCTTCATGGCGTTAGTGTATGCTTAAACTGGACCAGTTGATGGGCAACACGACAGCTCAGTGACTATCACTGTTGCTGTGCAGATACGGGGATTTGGGCCAGTATCTGTGGGAGTTTGTGCATTCTCCCTATGCTTGCGTGGGTTTTCTCCGGGTGCTCCAGTTTCCTCCCACACCCCAAAGATGTGCTCTTGGGCTGATTGGCGAAACAAATTGTGCCTAAATTGTCTCCTCCAAATTGGCTCCAATGCAGATTTCCGTAAACACAGACAGGGGTCATGGGCGGAAGTGGGAACATTAAAATGGTGGCGCGAGCTCATCGGGTCGAAGGGCCTGTTTGTTCTAGATCTTTTTGTTTTGTATTCACGCAGAGTGCTGGAAATGTAGCTTATTCACGCAGAGTGCTGGAAATGTAGCTATGGAGAACACTGAGGTACAGGGTTGCAAATTGGGAAGTATTGTAGTAGATAGGGAGGATGTGCTAGAAATTCTCGAGGGTTTGAAGTTGGATAAGTCCCCTGGGCCGGACGGGATTTACCCTAGGATTCTCTGGGAGGCAAGAGAGGAGATTGCAGAGCCTCTGGCGCTGATCTTCAGGTCCTCGTTGGTTACGGGTGTGGTTCCGGAGGACTGGAGGATGGCGAATGTGGTCCCATTGTTTAAGAAGGGGAAGAGAGACCTTCCTGGGAATTATAGGCCAGTGAGTCTTACTTCTGTGGTGGGCAAGGTATTGGAGAGAATTATTAGGGATAGGATTTATAGTTATTTAGAGAGAAATGAATTGATTGGGGATAGTCAGCATGGTTTCGTGAAGGGTAGGTCATGCCTTACTAACCTCATTGAGTTTTTTGAGAAAGTGACCAGAGAGGTGGATGGGGGTAAGGCGGTTGATGTAGTATATATGGACTTTAGTAAGGCGTTTGATAAGGTGGCCCATGGTAGACTTCTACAGAAAATGAAGATGTGTGGAATAGAGGGTGATTTAGCTAATTGGATTAGGAATTGGCTGGCAGATAGAAGACAGAGGGTGGTGGTTGATGGGAGATATTCATCGTGGAGTTCGGTGACGAGTGGTGTGCCTCAGGGGTCTGTTTTGGGGCCCCTGCTGTTTGTAATTTTTATAAATGATCTGGATGAGGGTATTGAGGGATGGATCAGTAAATTTGCAGATGACACTAAAGTCGGTGGAGTGGTAGATAGTGAAGAGGGGTGTTATAGTTTACAGAGTGACTTGGACAAGTTGCAGAGCTGGGCCGAGAGGTGGCAAATGGAGTTTAATGTGGAAAAGTGTGAGGTAATGCACTTTGGCAGGAACAATAAATGTGTAGAGTATAGGGCTAATGGTAGGGCTCTTAATAGTGTTGAGGAACAGAAGGATCTTGGTGTATGTGTCAATAGATCCCTGAAAGTAGGCAGTCAAGTGGATAAAGTTGTTAAGAAGGCATATGGAGTCTTAGCTTTTATTGGTAGGGGGATTGAATTTAGGAGCTGCAGCATCATGTTGCAACTGTACAAAACTCTAGTGCGGCCGCACTTGGAGTATTGTGTGCAGTTCTGGTCCCCACATTATAAGAAAGATGTGGAGGCATTGGAGAGGGTACAGAGGAGGTTTACCAGGATGTTGCCTGGTATGGAGGGCAGGTCCTATGAAGAGAGGTTGAAGGATTTGAGGTTGTTTTCGTTAGAAAGGAGGCGGCTAAGAGGGGATCTTATTGAAGCATATAAGATGATTAGAGGTTTAGATAGGGTGGACAGTGATAGCCTTTTTCCTAGGATGGAGAAAGCTAGCACGAGGGGACACAGCTTTAAATTAAGGGGTATGAGTTATAGGACGGATATCAGAGGTAGGTTCTTTACTCAAAGAGTGATTAGGGAATGGAATGCCCTGCCTGCAGCTGTTGTAGATGCGCCAAGTTTGGTGGCGTTTAAGAGGTTAATTGATAAGTATATGGAAGAGAAGGGAATGGTTTAGTTTGGAGGGGCATTGCTTTTTATTTTGGTCGGCACAACATCGAAGTCCGAAGAGCCTGTTCTGTGCTGTAATGTTCTATGTAACTCTCCCCAACACCTTACCATTGCAGGATGTCAGAGGTAGGTTCTTTACCCAGAGGGTGGTAAGGGTATGGAATGCCCTGCCTGCGGCAGTTGTAGATGCGCCAAGTTTGGTGGCGTTTAAGAGGTTAGTAGATAAGTTTATGGACAAAAAGGGAATGGTTTAGGTTAGAGGGTCATTGCTTTTTCCTAATTGGTCGGCGCAACATCGAAGGCCGAAGGGCCTGTTCTGCACTGTAATGTTCTATGTTCTATTGACTAAGTAAGTTCTGCTTTGGCTCAATCTACCAAAATGTATCACCTCGCATTTATCTAAATTAATCTCCATCCGCCATTCATCAGCACACTGGCCCAATTGATCAAGAGCCCGTTACAATCCGAGATAACTTTCTTCACTGTCCACTATGTCACCTGCAAACTTACTATGCTTCCTATATTCTCATCCAAATCATTAATATAAATGACAAATAAGAGTGGACCCAGGACCAATCCCTGAGGCACACTGCTGTTCACAGATCTCCAATTGAAAAACAACCCTCTACAACCATCTGTCATCAAGCCAGTTTTGTATTTCACCCAGTTTTAGCTATCTCACCCTCAATACCATGAGATTTAACTTTATGCAACCTACCATGTGATAGAAGATAAAATTTCTTCACTCAAATGGTTATCCTCAGAATTCTCCAAGAGGTTTGTAATAAGCTACCATTGAACATATTTAAGACTTAGTGATATGAGATATCAAGAAAAGTGGATTTGAAGCTTAATAATAGCCTTGATCATGACATGGCAGAGCAAATTTGACAGGCTGTGTTCTCAAATCCAAAATTCTGTTTCAACATAAGCATAAAGCATAACCACCATAAACAGATGACTGCTCTACCATGAAAATATTTTCAATCATTTTTCACCTCTAGACTCTTACCCTCTTCTATTCCACTCTCATATATGGTCCAGTTATGGACATGCCTTAAACTGGCTATTTTTTCCTGCCCCTCTACCTCCTTCACTTCATTTCACTTATTTTCTAAACCCAATAACATTGACTAATCTTTTGATCACAGCTATCTTCTCTATCTGTTTTAATCCTGTGAAGCATAATCTTTCTATCCTTGGTCGGTGCAAAACAGACTCGATGGGCCAAATGGCCTTCTTCTGGGCTGTAGGGTTTCTATGTTTCTAAATAAGATAAAAACTCAGTAGGTTTGATACTATTGGTGGACAAAGAAAGAATTAAGGTTTGTAATACGTTACCACTCTGGAATTCTAACCTAAATCCGCTTTCCAAGTGCGGACTGCTGTTGAAGTGACAGTCTGCACCATGTCCAGGAAAGCTGTTACACTGAAGAGGCCCACAAAGCCAGGGTGCAGTTACTGGAGACCTTGCCAGGCTGGGTTCGAAGCTGTCTTTACACTGGGTCCTTTCCTCCAGCAGCAACAGTCGGCTGAGGGGAGGGAGTGACAGCCTGAGGCCAGCGGCCGCATCTCCAGGTCTGTGTGTTTGGTCAGGCCCACACCACCTCCTGTACCGTGCAACGGAAAGACAGCATAAACAGCCCAACAACCAAGTGTCAGCCTCCAGTGGCTCGCTGTCTCTCTCTATCTATCTATCTATCTATCTATCCCGGTGTCCAGCCGGTACCTTACTTTGATTGCCGCACTGGCCCAGTTGCAGCGTTATAATTTCCCGAGGCATCTCCGCCACTCCTCCCGCCAATAGTACCGAGCATGCGCGCGCAACCCAACCGACTGGCGCCTGCGCGCATTTGGAGTCGGCTAATGGGGAATGGTGCAGCTGATGGTGTCTCGATAATCCGAATAGAGCAGCTGTTCATTGCAGAGTTCAGCCGAGGCGCATGTGTATTTACAACTTCCTTCATCTGTGTTTACGGACATGACCGAAAAGATCTGATCCATATTTAGATTATTGATTAATATTCAGCGTCCGACAGCCCGTCACTAAGATGGATGCGGGGATAGAGAAAGCCGGCCCTGTGCACCGCCAACCGCCTTCACAACCCGAGCCCGAACATCAGCTCCGGCAGCGGCAGCTACTCCGCGTCCTGGGACATTATGAGCCGATGTTAACTTATTGGCAGAGCGTGTTGGTTTGGGAGAGGCCGCTGCACAGCCTGCTTCTGTACCTGGGCGCCAACACCGGCTTCTGGTAAGAGGGAACCCGGGATGAGACTGCACAGGCCAGCAGGGCCCCAGAGCTGGAGCTGGGGAGCGGCTCTGCTGGCTCGGGGCCGGCACTTGATTTGGATTTTCCCACAATCGGTCCCCGTTCCCCAAAATATTGCCGCCAGCACTTAATACTCAAGTCAGGTAGCATTTCTGTAAATAAAGTGAGTTAGCGTTTCAGGTCAATAATCTTTGAGACGCTTCATCTGAGTATTTTGAGCATTTTCTGTTCTTATTTCAGATTTTATGCCGTAGGTTCCTTTTGTATTGCTACAGGCAGTACTCGAACTGTAGCCTAACTAATGTTTTGTATAGTTTCAGCATAACCTCTCTGCATTTGTAATCTGAGCCTCTACTAATTTATCTACTTGAGCCCATCACTGAACGTGCACTCCAAGTTCATCTGTTCCTCTACGCTTAGAATTTTATTGTTTATTCTCTTGTTAGTCCTTCCCAAGTGCCTTATTGCACACTTTCATTTGCCACTTCTCTGGCCAGTCTGTTATCTTTCTGCAAGCTGTAGCTTTCTTCTTCACTATCAACTATTTGATCCATCTATAATCTATTTTATTTTCCTTCCTACATTTAAATCTTAAATAATTGTTTGATTTATTATTGTCACGTGTATTGGGATACAGCGAAAAATATTGTTTCTCGCTTACTGAAGACACAGAACATACCATTCATGGAAAAGAGTGCAGGATGTAGTGTTACAATCATAGCTAGAGTATAGGGAAAGATCAGTTTAACATATAGTAAGACCATTCAAAAGTCTGATGGCAGCAGGAAAGGAGCTAGTCTTGAGTTGGTTGATACGTGATATCAGACTTTTGTTTCTTTATCCTGCAGAAGAGACCCATGTCTGGGGGTCCTTGATTATGCTAGCTGCTTTTCCAGGACACTGGAAAGTGTAGTTGGAGTCAATAGATGGGAGGCTGGTTTGAATGATGGATTGGACTATGTTCACAACTCTTTGTAGTTCTTGCATTCTTGGTCAGAGCAGGAGCCATTCCAAGCTGTAATGCCAAGAAAGAATGCTTTCTATGGTGCATTTGTAAAAATTGGTGAGAGGGATAGTCAACATGCAGAATTTCTGAAGCCTCCTGAGAGAGAAGGATTGGCAGGCTTTCTTAACTATTAGCATTATCAGGAGAGATCAGGGCAGATTATTGATGATCTGGACACTTAGAAACTTGTAGCTCTCAACCATTTTCACTTCACTACCTTTGTTGTAAACAGGGGCATGTTTCCACTACACTTTCTGAAGTCGATGACCATCTCCTTTATATTGACATTGACGGAAAGATTACTGTTATTGCACTATTTCACAGATTTTTATCTCTTCCGTATTCCACCTCATCATTGTTTGAGATCCGACCTGCTACGGCGTTAGATCAGCCAACTCGAAAATGGAAAGTGGCCACACAGCACTTCAAAAAGGCAGTTCACTATCACTTCTTGAGAGCAGTTAATATGAACATAGAAATGCTTATCTAGCTAATACCAACATCCTGCGAAAGAAAAAAGATGAAGATTACGAAAGGTATTGAGAGGTGGACATGAACACGATAGATGAAATTTAGTGCAGTGTAATGTGCAGTGATTCATTTTGATAGTTTATATCATCTCTCCTCATTATCTTAAGTAATACAAGTTTGAAGTGTGTGCAGCACTAAGACCTGGGTCATTGAAGTAGTTTGAAAACATACAGGATATAAATAAAGAAATAGATTTGTGACAGATCATCAACCTCACCAACTTTGAGGGCGTTCAAATGGTCAGAAGATAGGCATATGGATAATATTGGAATAGTTTAGGTTAGAGAGTCATTAGATTGGTTCCACTGGTCGGTGCAACATCGAGGGCCGAAGGGCCTGTACTGCGTTATGTTCTATGAAAGAGTCAATCGCTCCACACACACCCCCCCTCCACAATTGATGCTTTCCAGATGCTACTGTTTTCATTTTTACAAAATATATTACTCATTCATTATCCCAAACTTTATTGACCTTCATTTTCCATCCAAAATGCCTCCATTTTAAAATACCCATCTTCAAATCATATCCCTGAAATTAATTTCAATCCTATCCTTCTGTCTGAACTCTCCATTCCTCTATACGTGGCTCTTTATGCAGCAAAAGTGTCTCTATCAATACAGCACCTTGGTTCTTTTTAAATTACTTTGTCCTTCCATTTTTCCCTAATTGTTTAAAGCTCATTTATTAATGTCATAAGTAGGCTTACAGTAACACTGCAATGAAGTTATCATGAAAATCCCCTCGTCGCCACACTCCAGTACCTGTTTGGGTGCACTGAGGGAGAATTTAGCATGGCCAATGCACGTAACCACCACGTCTTTCGGGACTGTGGGAGGAAACTGGAGCAGCTGGAGGAATCCCATACAGCCACAGAGAGAATGTGCAGATTCTGCACACACACTGATCCACGCAGGAATCAAATCCAGACCCCCGATGCTGTGGGGCAGCAGTGCTAACCTCTATGACACCATAATTATTAAAAGCATCCTCAACATCTCTCTGATTTTTTTGGTCCTTTTATCTTTTCTGGCTCAGAGTGCCTTATTCAGATCCTAGTTTAGTTTTTTTTTAAGTCACTGTGTAAGAGCAAGTATTATTGTGCTGTCACTGGGGAAATATCTGTGTAGTATGTCGTGGATAATTGAAGTTACTTCCTTTGACTAAAATTTAATTACTGAAGTCCAATTAGGAGGATAATGGCAGATTTTTTAATCTGTTCCTTAATAATTCCTTTGATCTGTTGACATACCTTGTTCTGAGTGTTAATCAAATTGGTCGTCAGGTTGATGTGGTATCATCAGCTGCTAACTGTCAGTCTAAATTGTGATGATGAAAGTTGCTAACTAATTCATTACAATTTGAATTTTCTCTCACAATAAACTCCTTGCCTAAAAATTTCCAGGACCTTTCTGTATCTTCATACTTTTCCTTCCTGTGCTCAATGTCCCAGTTGAGGTGCCACTCTACAAGCGGGCTATGCTACAGAAATGCAGTTGTGGGTCTGTTGTTCAGGAACTGATTACAGTTCTAATGTTGCTTACATTTCCATTTCTTTTTCCTGACAGGTTTCTGGCACTAGCTCCATTTCGGCTGGTGTTCCTCATTGCATTCAGCCTGATTATTGTTGTGTGTATTGATACCTGGAAGAACAAAATATGGCCTGAATTCCAAGGTAGGGACCTTGTGTTTTATTTAAACACCTTGTATGAAAAGTGGAAAATATGGAAACATTTGGCAAATAAGACAAGATAAGAAAGATGGTAACTCTTTCCATCTGCTCCAGATGGAATGTATCCAAAGTTGTTGATGGAAGCAAAAGTAGAAATCAAAACACTGGATACAACATTTAGCCTTCGATAAGAGTACTCTTGTACCATTATCAAGAAAAATGAGAAGGATAACTAGGAAACTCAAGTCTGTCAGCCTTCTAACAGTTGTATGGAAGTTATTGGATACAATGGGGAGGGTATTGGGTTGTTGTGATGTACATAGACTTCAAAAAAGCTTTGGATAAATTACCATGTAGTAGAATTGTCCACAAAGATGGGAAGTAGCAACATGGATTAGAAGTTGGCTGAGTAACAGAGGATCACAGAGGCGAATGGTTTTTTTGAAATGGAGAAAGGGGTTAGGATAACTTCTCCCTTTTCCTCACCTCTCGAGTGTCTACAGCAAGATGTGTGTTTAAGGGGAGTGTTTTACATTTTGTGTTGAGTTTTGGTCATAAACATGAGGCAATCTTTCAGATAACTTTTTAAATCTAAAGAAAGAATAACTTCTATTCACACAACAACCTGAAATGTAGATGCAACTAAACACGTTATCCTTTATCCACACAGACGCTAGAGACAAAGGGTATATTTTGTTTACTAGCAAAAAAAGCAAGTAAATCATATAGATCATTAGGGTTGGAGATGTTCAGGCCTGATGATGATCTTTAAAGATAAATGGAGGCTGAAAATATCTTTAGGTAAATTTCTCTGGAATGAACTTGGTATGAGTTGTAGGACGGATATCAGAGGTAGGTTCTTTACTCAAAGAGTGATTAGGGAGTGGAATGCCCTGCCTGCAGCTGTTGTAGATGCGCCAAATTTGGTGGCGTTTAAGAGGTTAATTGATAAGTATATGGAAGAGAAGGGAATGGTTTAGTTTGGAGGGGCTTTGCTTTTTATTTTGGTCGGCACAACATCGAAGGCCGAAGGGCCTGTTCTGTGCTGTATTGTTCTATGTTCTATGAACGTTGTAGATAAAGACAAGTTAGTCCCTGTCTTACAGGGTGGGTGTTGGTACGAGGCATGGTTCCTTTTGGCTGGGGAATGAACCCTGTCGCCTTATTGGTTTCCAAGGTGTCATGCTCCTTACGGGTTGTGGAATAAAAATACTCGTGGATAGGTGCATTGACCTGAATAAGCCCCAGAATGTGGTAACCAAGAGAATTACACAGTAATTTCATTGTAGTGTTAATATAAGCCTTATTTGTGATTAATCAATAAACTTAAAAAAAAGTTGGTTTCAGACATGTAACATCGCTCTACACTCGTGGCCAAATGTTCAATACCTCAATTGTCCAATTAACTGTTTTAGAACTATAAACCATTATTACACAGCGAGGTTTTAATGGTGGCTGTTCATATCTGCTTGTGATAAACTGGGTTCCTTTGTATCTTTCTTTGTTGAGGGTTGAGTACTAAGACATTTTCTGGAGAAGCTATTGGCTTTCAGTAAAGCTAAATATCCAGTCAGTACAAGTAGTTTCACATTATGAATGTTTATTCGAGGGAGGACAGTCCAATATGGTCAATTACACTTTAAGAACTTTCTGGAAGCATGTTCAGACATGAATTAATCCTTCATGCAGAAATCACAAAAGATTACCTGACAATGGGGTCCATCTTGGGCAGCATTTTGACCACTTAAAGTCAAATATGCATCTTGAAAGTTAGGAATCCTATATCCTTGCAGACATGACATGACTAACAAATTATACAGTGGGCTTCCCCAGGCATTGATACTTAGAATATTGCTTTCCTTGACACTTTAATGACTGAAACTTAGGTGTGTGGGACAAAAATTCAAAATTTGCAGGTGGCACAATATTGTGAACAATGAGGAGAATAGTGAGCGACTTTGAGGACATTGGCTTATTCCTATATTCATTTGCCACTGGTATGTTCATCAGCTTTTCAGCCCATTGGATCTACTCCACTATTTAATAGGATCCTAGTTGATCGGACTCTTCAATGCCTTTTACCCACATTTTCCCCAAGCCCATTACTTTATTGTTATTCAGAAATCTATTAGTTTCTACCTTCCCAATGGCTGAGCTTCCATGGCTTTCTTGACAGTGAATTCCAAAGATTTATTACCCTCTCTAGATAAATTTCTCCTCTTCCTAAGTAGCTTCACCCTTATTTTGAAAATGTGCTTCCTGGTTTTGGATTCTGTGACTAAAGCAAACATCTTGCCTGTATGTAGCCTGGCTATTCTTTTAAGTAATAACATTTAGGAAATACTCTGCACATCTATTCCTTCTGCCAAAGTGGATTACAACCCAGTTTTTCACATTATATTCCATCTACCATATTCTTGCCCATTCACTAAGTCTGTCCAATTCCTCCTGTAACTGCTTTACATCCATTAACTCCATCCACACTTCTTGCTGCCTTGGCAAAGCAGCAGCAAAATCAAGAACCCCACACACCATGGACATATTCTCTTCCACCTTATTCTGTCAGTGAAAAGATACAAAGATCTGAGATCATCATATACCAACCGGCTCAAACAGCTTTTTCCCTGCTGCATCAGAATTTTGAAAGGATATACCATATATTAAGCTGATCTTTTTCTGTACCCCAGCTATGACTGTAACACTGTATTCTGCACCCTCTTCTTCCCTTCGTATTCTATGAAGGGTATTTTTTTTATCTATATAGACTGCAAGAAACAATACTTTTCATTTGTATCCCGATATATATGACGATAAATAAAATCTTCCTTACAACATACATTCCCACCCAGCTTTGTATTATCATCCATGAATTTGAAAATATTACATTTGGTCACCACGACCAAATCAATGATATATATTGTGAACAGCTGGGGCCCCAAAGACTGATCCATGCAGTGGCTCACTAGCCAGTGTCTGCTAATGTGTGAATGATCCATTTATTTCTGCCAGTTAGCCAAGCCTTGATTTATGCCAGTATATTATCTCCAACCCAAATTGTTTTATTTTGCTAATCAACCTCCTATGGGGGGGGGGTTATCAAAAGCTTTCTGAAAATCCAAATGCACCACGTCCATCAACTGTCCTTTATCAGTTTTGTTAGCAACATTTTCAAAAAACTCAAACAAGTTTGATAAAATGATTTCCCATTCATAAATCAGGCCATGATTGTGCAAATGTCAATTTATTACATCCTTTATAATAGATTCCAGCATTTTCCCTACTAGACACAAGATTAACAGGTATATCATTCCCCGTTTTCTTTTCTCTTTTCCTTCCATATATAGTGGGGTGACATTTGCTCCTTGTCAATCTTCAGGAACCATTCCAGAATTTATAGAATTTTGGAAGATGATCACCAACACATCTTAATTTCTTTCAACTCGCATTCTCCCTAGCTTCTTGGATCTCTACATCTGGGAGAGGAGTCTGAGAGATTTCCTCTATTTTACGAAATAATCATTTCAGTTCTGTGCCATTTTTTTTCATTCCCATTTTGAATTCTTCTGACTCTGCCTGTTAATGGACTCACGTTTGTCTAAGTGCTTCCTCTTTACCTACAGAAGATTTTACAGTCCATTTTTGTTTTTTTGCTGGATTGCATACATATTCTATTCTCCCTTCCTTTATCAATTTATTGATCTTCCTTTGCTGTCTTCTAAAAACGTCCTAAACCTCAGGTTCATTGCTATTTTCGGCAATTTTATAAGCCTTTTCTTTTAATCTTGTAGAATCGTTAACTTCCTTTTCCAGCCATGGTTTCTTTTTGAGTTTTGCACCTTGAATTAATGTATAGGTGCTGTAAGCTATGTAATAGTCCTTTGAAGACTATCCATTGCCTATGCACAATCACACCTTTTAATGCATTTTCCCAATCCATGGGAAAATTGTTCTTTTCCGTTCGGCCAAATTGTTCTTCTTGTCTTCATAATTTCCTTGATTCAACTTCCTCGCTTTCAAACATAATGTAAAATTATATAATATTGTGGTCACTGATGGAACATAGAACACTACAGCACAAACAGGCCCTTCGGCCCACAAGTTGTGCCGATCATATCTATATCTACCAGGCCATAGAACTATCTGTAACTCCCAATCCCATTAAATCCCATGTACTCATCCAGAAGTCTCTTAAGAGACCCCAGTGAGTTCGCCTCTACCACCACTGACATCAACCGATTCCATTCACTCACCACCCTCTGAGTGAAAAACTTACCTCTAACATCTCCTCTGTACTTGTCCCCCAGCACCTTAAACCTGTGTCCTCTCGTGGCGACCATTTCAGCCCTGGGAAATAGCCTCCGAGAATCCACTCTTATCTATTCCTCTCAACATCTTATAAACCTCTATCAGGTCGCCTCTCAACCTTCGTCTCTCCAGGGAGAAGAGACCTAGCTCTCTTAACCTATCTGTGACATTAGCCCTCCGTATACACAGAATTTGCTCAGATGAGGAGGATCGTGACAGACACCTCCAGACACTGAAGGATGCCCTCGTGAGAACAGGATATGGCGCTCGACTCATCAATCGACAGTTCCAACGTGCCACAACGATAAACCGCACTGATCTCCTCAGAAGACGAACATGGGACACGGTGGACAGAGTACCCTTTGTTGTCCAGTACTTCCCCGTAGCGGAGAAGCTACGACATCTTCTCCGGAGTCTTCAACATATCATTGATGACGATGAACATCTCGCTAGGGCCATCCCCACCCCCCCACTTCTTGCTTTCAGACAACCGCACAACCTCAAACAGATCATTGTTCGCAGCAAACTACCCAACCTTCAGGAGAACAGTGACCACAATACCACCCAACCCTGCCACAGCAATCTCTGCAAGACATGCCGGATCATAGACATGGACGACATCATCAAACGTGAGGATACCATTCACCAGGTACACGGTACATACACTTGCAACTCGGCCAACGTTGTGTACCTAATACGTTGCAAGAAAGGATGTCCCGAAGCATGGTACATTGGGGAGACCATGCAGACACTACGACAGCGGATGAATGAGCATCACTCAACAATCACCAGGCAAAACAGTTCCCTTCCTGTGGGCGAACACTTCAGCAGTCATGGGCATTCGGCCTCCGACCTACGGGTAAATGTTCTTCAAGAGGGCTTTCGTGATACACGATAGCGCAGAGTTGCTGAGCAGAGACTGATAGCCAAGCTCTGCATACATGAGGACGGTCTTAACAGGGATCTTGGCTTCATGACACACTATCTGTAACCCCCGTAACTTGCCTGCATTAGCAAAAAACCTCACTTACTGTGCTGTCTGGAGAAAATACACAATTCTCTAATCAATGCTCAGGATTCCCTTCACACACATTGTTAGCCACTTTAACACTTGAATAGCAGGTTAGATGTAAGGATTCGCATTCTAATCAGCAATTTCTGACTGTCTGTGCTGATGTGTGCTATTGCAGACCAGAACACTGCATTTGCCTGAGGAAGACACGGAGTGTTGAAAGCTCGCAATTTTACTATCTCATAAATCGGTTGGATTAAAAATTGGTGTTGCTAAATTCTTACTGAGTTCTTACCACCCCAATCCAACGCCGGCATCTTTACATCATGACATTTAATGCAAAGCAGAGTAAAGTATTATGGGTACAAGAAATGGTGATATTTTAAAAAGCACAATTCTAAAAGGGTGCAAAAACCAAGTGATATTTGTGCACAAATTGTTGAAGATAGCAGCACAGATTCAGAAAACACCTATATGTGATCCACAAGACATGAGTGAGATCCTAAATGAATATTTCTCATCAGTATTTACTGTTGAGAAAAACATGGATATTAGAGAACTTTGGGAAATAAATAGTGATGTCATGATGAGTGTATATATTACAGAGAAAGCGGTGTTGGAAGTCTTAAAGCACATCAAGATAGATAAATCCTCAGGACCTGATGAATATCCCAGATGTTGTCGTAGGCTAAGAAGGAAATTGCGGGTCCCGTAGTCGAGATATGTGAATCATCGATAGTCACAGGTGAAGTGTCTGAAGATTGGCAAATGTTGTGCCTTTGATGAAAAAGGAGTTGCAGGGAAAAGCCTGGGGACTACAGGCCAGTGAGCCTCACATCTGTGGTGGGTAAATTGTTGGAAGGTATTTTGAGAGACAGGATCTACAGGCATTTAGAGATGCAAGGACTGATTAGGGACACTCAGCATGGCGTTGTGAATGGAAAATCATGTATTCACAAACTTATTTGAGTTTTTTTGAAAGGGTAACCAAGAAGGTTGATGAGGGCAGTGCAGTTGATGTTGTCTCCATGAACTTTAGCAAGGCCATTGACAAGGTACTGCACGGTAGGTTGTTGCATAAAGTTAAATCTCTCAGAACCAGCGTAAGGTATCTAAATGGATACAAAATTGAGGGTGGTTGTAGAGAGTTGCTTTTCAAACTGGAGACCTGTGACCAACGATGTGCCTCAGGGATCAGTGCTGGGCCCACTGTTATTTGTGATTTATATTAATGATTTGGATGAGAATAAAGGGAGTATGATTGCAGATAAGTTTGCAGATGACACCAAGATTAGTGGCATAATATTCAGTGAAGAAAGTTATCTCCAATTGCAATGGGATATTGATCAATTGGGCCAATGGGCTGATGAATAGCAGTTGGAGTTTAATTTAGACAAATGTGAAGTGATGCATTTTGATAGACTGAACTAAGGCAGCACTTACTCAGTTAATGTAAGACATTGGGGAGAGTTACAGATCAAAGAGATCTAGGGGTATATGTTCATAGCTCCTTGAAAGTGGAGTCACAGGTGGACAGAGTGGTGAAGAAAGGCATTTGGCATGTTTGGTTTCATTGGTCACAACATTGAATACAGGAATTGGGATGTCTTGTTGAACTGTACAAGACATTGATAAGGCCACACTTGGAAATACTGTGTGCAATTCTGGTCACCCTATTATAGAAAGGATATTATTAAACTAGAAAGAGTGCAGAAAACATTTACTAGGATGCCGCAGGGACTTGATGGATTGACTTATAAGGAGAGGCTGGATAGACTGTGACTTTTTTCTCTGGAGCATAGGAGGCTGAGGAGTGACTTTATAGAAGTCTACAAAATAATGAGGGGTATAGACAAGGTAGATGGTCAATTTCTTTTCCCAAAGATAGGGGAGTCTAAAACTAGAGGGAATAGGATTAAGGTGAGACAGAAGAGATACAAACATAGAACATAGAACGTTACAGCGCAGAACAGGCCTTCAGCCTTCGATGTTGCGCGGACCAATTAAGAAAAAAGCAATAACCCACTAACCTAAACCATTCCCTTTTCATCAATAAACTTATCTACTAACCTCTTAAACGCCACCAAACTTAGCGCATCTACAACTGGAGCAGGCAGGGCATTCCATACCCTTACCACCCTCTGGATAAAGAACCTACTTCTGACATCCGTCCCATAACTACCACCCCTCAATTTAAAGCTATGTCCCCTCGTGCTAGCTTTCTCCATCCTAGGAAAAAGGCTATCACTGTCCACCCTATCTAAACCTCTAATCATCTTAAATGTTTCGATAAGGTCCCCTCTTAGCCGCCTCCTTTCTAACGAAAACAACCTCAAATCCCTAAGCCTCTCTTCATAAGACCTGCCCTCCATACCAGGCAACATCCTGGTAAACCTCCTCTGTACCCTCTCCAATGCCTCCACATCTCTCTTATAATGTGGGGACCAGAACTGTACACAATACTCCAAATGCGGCCGCACTAGAGTTTTGTACAGTTGCACCATGACGTTGCAGCTCCGAAATTCAATCCCCCTACCAATAAAAGCCAAGACTCCGTATGCCTTCTTAACAACCTTATCGACTTAGTTGCCAACTTTCAGGGATCTATGCACATATACACCAAGGTCCCTTTGTTCATCAACACTATTAAGAGTTCTACCATTAGCCCTATACTCATTTATTATTCCTGCCAAAGTGAATTACCTCACACTTTTCTGCATTGAACTCCATTTGTCACCTCTCGGCCCAGCTCTGCAACTTGTCCAAGTCTCTCTGCAAACTATAATTATTATAGTTTGTTATGGGGGACTTGTAATTGTTATGGGGGACTTTAACTTTACTAATATTGATTGGAATAGCTATAGCTCTAGCTCTTTAGAGGGGTCAGTTTTTGTACAAAGTGTGCAGGAAGGTTTTTTGACTCAGTATGTAGATAGGCCAACCAGAGGTGAGGCTACATTGGATTTGGTGCTGGGCAATGAGCCAGACCAGGTGTTAGACTTGGAAGTGACCACAATTCGGTTACGTTCACCTTAGTGATGGATAGAGATAGGCATGAAGCTGGGGGCAGTAGTTATAGCTGGGGGAATGATAATTATGAGGCCATAAGGAGGGAATTAGGGTGCATAGGTTGGACTAGGAAACTACAGGGACTGGGCACATCTGAAATGTGGAGCTTATTCAAGGAGCAGCTACTGCGAGTCTTTGATAAGTATGTCCCTGTCAGGCAAGGAGGAAATGGTCGAGTAAGGGAACCTTGGTGTACTAAAAAAGTTAATTCGCTGGTTAAAACGAAAAAAGAGGCTTATGTCAGGATGAGGCTTGAAGGCTCCATTAGTGCAATGGATAGCTATAGATTAGCCAGGAGTGAGCTAAAGAGTGAGTTGAGGAGGGCTAAAAGGGGACACGAGAAGACTTTGGCTGATAGGATCAAGGAGAATCCTAAAACTTTCTTTAGATATGTTAAGAATAGAAGATTGGTTAGGGCAAGGTTAGGGCCAGTTATGGACAGCAGTGGGAAGTTGTGCATGGAGCCTGAAGAGATTGGAGAGGCACTAAACAAATATTTCTCTTCGGTATTCACGCAGGGAGATATAAATGTAGTTGTGGAGGACACTGGGATACAGGGTTGCAAACTGGAAAGTATTGAAGTAGATAAGGAGGATGTGCTAGATATTCTTGAGGGTTTGAAGTTAGATAAGTCCCCTGGGCCGACGGGATTTACCCTAGGATTCTCTGGGAGGCGAAGAGGAGATTGCAGAGCCTCTGGCTCTGATCTTCAGGTCGTCATTGGTTACGGAGACTGGAGGATAGCGAATGTGGTCCCATTGTTCAAGAAGGGGAAGAGAGACTTTCCGGGGAATTATAGGCCGGTGAGTCTTGCTTCTGTTGTGGGCAAAGTATTGGAGACAATTATTAGGGATAGGATTTATAGTTATTTAGAGAGAAATGAATTGATTGGGGATAGTCAACATGGTTTTGCGAAGGGTAGGTCGTGCTTACTAACCTCATTGAGTTTTTTGAAAAAGTGACCAAAGAGGTGGATGGGGGTAAGGCAGTTGATGTGGTATATATGGACTTTAGTAAGGCGTTCGATAAGGTGGCCATGGAAGGCTTCTGCAGAAAATGCAGATGTATGGGATTGAGGGTGATTTGGCTAATTGGATTAGGAATTGGCTGGCAGATAGAAGACAGAGGGTGGTGGTTGATGGGAGATATTCATCGTGGAGTTCGGTTACAAGTGGTATACCTCAGGGATCTGTTTTGGGGCCCCTGCTGTTTGTAATTTTTATAAATGATCTGGATGAGGGTATTGAAGGATGGATTAGTAAATTTGCGGATGACACCAAAGTCGGTGGAGTGGTAGATAGTGAAGAGGGGTGTTATAGTTTGCAGAGAGACTTGGACAAGTTGCAGAGCTGGGCCGAGAGGTGGCAAATGGAGTTTAATGTGGAAAAGTGTGAGGTAATTCACTTTGGCAGGAATAACAATGTGTAGAGTATAGGGCTAATGGTAGGACTCTTAATAGTGTTGATGAACAGAGGGATCTTGGTGTATGTGTGCATAGATCCCTGAAAGTTGGCATTCAAGTCGATAAGGTTGTTAAGAAGGCATACGGAGTCTTAGCTTTTATTGGTAGGGGGATTGAATTTCGGAGCCGCAACGTCATGTTGCAACTGTACAAAACTCTAGTGCGGCCGCACTTGGAGTATTGTGTGCAGTTCTGGTCCCCGCATTATAAGAAAGATGTGGAGGCATTGGAGAGGGTACAGAGGAGGTTTACCAGGATGTTGCCTGGTATGGAGGGCAGGTCTTATGAAGAGAGGCTGAGGATTTGAGGTTGTTTTCGTTAGAAAGAAGGCGGCTAAGAGGAGACCTTATTGAAACATATAAGATGATTAGAGGTTTAGATAGGGTGGACAGTGATAGCCTTTTTCCTAGGATGGAGAAAGCTAGCACGAGGGACATTTAAATTAAGGGGTGGTGGTTTTAGGACGATGTCAGAGGTAGGTCTTTACCCAGAGGGTGGTAGGGTATGGAATGCCTTGCCTGCGTCAGTTGTAGATGCGCCAAGTTTGGTGGCGTTTAAGAGGTTAGTAGATAAGTTTATGGATGAAAGGGAATGGTTTAGGTTAGAGGGTCATGCTTGTTCCTAATTGGTCGGCGCAACATCGAAGGCCGAAGGGCCTGTTCTGCACTGTAATGTTCTATGTTCTATAACACCCCTCTTCACTATCTACCACTCCTCCGACTTTGGTGTCATCTGCAAATTTACTAATCCATCCTTCAATACCCTCATCCAGATCACTTATAAAAATTACAAACAGCAGGGGCCCCAAAACAGATCCCTGAGGTACACCACTTGTAACCGAACTCCATGATGAATAATTTCCATCAACCACCACCCTCTGTCTTCTATCAGCTAGCCAATTCCTGATCCAATTAGGTAAATCACCCTCAATCCCATATATCTGCATTTTCTGCAGATGCCTTCCATGGGGCACCTTATCAAATGCCTTACTAAAGTCCATATATACCACGTCAACTGCCTTACCCCCATCCACCTCTTTGGTCACTTTTTCAAAAAACTCAATAAGGTTAGTAAGGCATGACCTACCCTTCACAAAACCATGCTGACTATCCCCAATCAATTCATTTCTCTCTAAATAACTATAAATCCTATCCCTAATAATTCTTTCCAATACTTTGCCCACAACAGAAGTAAGACTCACCGGCCTATAATTCCCCGGAAAGTCTCTATTCCCCTTCTTGAACAATGGGACCACATTCGCTATCCTCCAGTCTTCTGGCACTATACCCGTAACCAACGACGACCTGAAGATCAGAGCCAGAGGCTCTGCAATCGCCTCTCTCGCCTCCCAGAGAATCCTAGGGTAAATCCCGTCCGGCCCAGGGGACTTATCTAACTTCAAACCCTCAAGAATATCTAGCACATCCTCCTTATCTACTTCAATACTTTCCAGTTTACAACTGGACAAAAGTGTCCAGAAGGCAATTTTTTTACACAGAGGGTGATGTGTCTGGAACACGCTGCCAGAGGTGGTAGTAGAGATGAGTACAGTTTTATCTTTCAAAAAGCGTTTAGATAGTTACATGGGTATGATGGGTATAGTGCGATATGGGCCAAATGCAATTGGGATTAGCTTAGGGCTTTAAAAAAATAAGGGTGGCATGGACAGGTTGGGCTAAAGGGCTTGTTTCCATGCTAAAACTTCTATAAGTCTAATCCGTCTTCTCAATCTTGTCTCAAAACTTATTTGTCACTTTGGCCTGTATGATTAACCCTGTCATTCAATTTTGTCTTCCACCCTATCCTGGATTTCTTTTTTTAAATTCTCTATTCTTTCCTACTTGGTGATCTTAAAACCTATTGTAGTTCTAATGTTTACCTAGTCCTCATGAAAGATCAATGATCTTTCTCTCTCAAAAGATGCTACCAGACCTGAGTTTTCCCAATATTTTCTGCAGTTAAAAATAAAATATACTGCACATACTGGAAATCTGAAATAAAAGCAGAAAACTTAGATCAAACAACATCTGTGGAAAGAGAAATAGAGATAATGTTTGAGTCTTTGTGACTCTTCAACATTTTCTTTTATTGCTTCAGCAGTATTTTGCTCTTGTAAAATTAGATCTATGTTGCGCATTCTATTAACTTAGAACCAATTGTTTAATTTGGAATCCAGGTATGGCTCTTATTACAATTGATTAACTAAAAATAGAGCTATAGATAAAAACAATGGAGCTTGTGATCTTAACGGTCATATTCAGTTTTGTGTTTGTTGATAAAATGAAACTAAGTGTGCAAGTGATTGATCATTGAGTGCTTTTTTGGCTATTGAATGGTGATTTTTTTTTTTGCTTCCCTGCTTCTGTAGGAGGGAGAGGGTGGCATTATCCTCTCTCTAGGGGGAAGAGGGTCGAATTAATTTAAAATATCAGGAGTTGGAAAGCTAGTCTCTCCAATGGTGACCATCAAACTGTTGTCATAAAAAGCCATCTGGTACAGATTTCCTTAGGATTGGAAATCTGTCACCTATACTTGGTGTGGCCTACCTGTGATTCCAGGTCTACAGTATTATTTGCAGGAGTAATAAATGTGTAGAGTATAGGGCTAATGGTAGGATTCTTAGTAGTCTTGATGAACAGAGGGATCTTGGTGTATTTGTGCATAGATCCCTGAAAGTAGGCAGTCAAGTCGAGAAGGTTGTTAAGAAGGCATATGGAGTCTTAGCTTTTATTGGTAGGGGGATTGAATTTCGGAGCCGCAACGTCATGTTGCAACTGTACAAAACTCTAGTGCGGCCGCACTTGGAGTATTGTGTGCAGTTCTGGTCCCCGCATTATAAGAAAGATGTGGAGGCATTGGAGAGGGTACAGAGGAGGTTTACGAGGATGTTGCCTGGTATGGAGGGCAGGTCTTATGAAGAGAGGCTGAGGGATTTGAGGTTGTTTTCGTTAGAAAGGAGGCGGCTAAGAGGGGACCTTATTGGAACATATAAGATGATTAGAGGTTTAGATAGGGTGGACAGTGATAGCCTTTTTCCTAGGATGGAGAAAGCTAACACGAGGGGACACAGCTTTAAATTAAGGGGTGATAGTTATAGGACGGATATCAGAGGTAGGTTCTTTATCGAAAGGGTGGTTAGGGAGTGGAATGCCCTGCCTGCGGCAGTTGTAGATGCGCCAAGTTTGGTGGCGTTTAAGAGGTTAGTTGATAAATATATGGAAGAGAAGGGAATGGTTTAGTTTGGAGAGTCATTGCTTTTTATATTGGTCAGCGCAACATCGAAGGCTGAAGGGCCTGTTCTGTGTTGTAATGTTCTATGTTCAGTTTTTACCGTGCAGGCTATTTTTAAAACGTGTTAATGAATACTTTGTCTCTGTTTTCGCTAAGGAAAGGGATGATTTTCACATTCTAGTTAGAGGAAGCACGTGAAATATTAGATACAATAACCATAGCAAGTAGGGAGTACTGGAGGGACTGGCATCCTTGAAGCTGGATAAATCACCAAGGTCGGATGAATTATATCTCAGGCCGTTGAAGAAAGCCAGGAAGAAAATAGTGGATGTTCTGAGGATCATTTTCTAGTCCTCAGTAGATACAGGTGAGATATCAGATGATTGTAGATCTACAAAGAACAAAACAACATGGAAACAGATCCTTTGGCCCAACGAGCCCACTCCGCCACCCCGATGTTCCCACCTCTACCCGTGATCCCTGTCTACGTTTATAGATCTATGGATTAAAAACCAAATTTGAGACAATTTAGGGAGAATTTGTTTTGCCGATTAGCCTAAGAGCACATCTTTGGGATGTGGGAGGAAACCGGAGCACCCAGAGAAAACCCACGCAAGCACGGGGAGAATGCGCAAACATAGAACATTACAGCGCAGTACAGGCCCTTCAGCCCCCAATGTTGCACCGACCAATGTAACCAATTTTATGACCCTCTAGCATAAACTATTCCAATGCTATCCATATGCCTATCCACTGCCCATTTGAACGCCCTTAAACTTGACGAGTCCACAACTGCTGCAGGCAGGGCATTCCACGCCCTTACTACCTTCTAAGTAAAGAACCCACCTCTACCATCTATCCTATAACTACCACCCCTTAATTTAAAGCTATGTCCCCTCGTGCTATCCATCTCCATCCGAGGAAAAAGGCTCTCACTATCCACCCTATCTAACCTTCTGATCATCTTATATGTCTCAATTAAGTCACCTCTTAGCCTTCTTCTCTCTAATGAAAATAACTTCAAGTCCCTTAGCTTTCCTCATAAGACCTACCCATCATACAGGCAACACCCTGGTAAACCTTCTCTGCACCCTTTCCAATGCCTCCACATCTTTCTTATAATGTGGTGACCAAAACTGTACACAATACTCCAAGTGCGGCCACACCAGAGTTTTGTACACTTGCAACATAACATCTTGGCTCCGAAATTCAATCCCTCTACCAATAAATGCTAACACTCTATACGCCTTCTTAACAACCCTATCAACTTGAGTACCAACTTTCAGAAATCTATGCACCTGTACACCGAGATCTCTCTGCTCATCTACACTACTAAGAGTCCTACCATTAACCCTGTATTCTGCACACATATTACTCTTACCAAAGTGAATCACCTCACACTTTTCCACATTAAACTCCATTTGCCACTTCTCGGCCCGGCTCTGCAGCTTATCTATGTCCCTCTGCAAACAATAACATCCATTCTCACTGTCTACAACCCCTCTAACTTTGGTGTCATCAGCAAATTTACTAACCCATCCCTCTACGCCCTCATCCAGGTCATTTATAACAACAACAAACAACAGTGGCCCCAAAACAGATCCCTGAGTTACACCACTAGTAACTAAACTTCAGGTTGAATATAACCCATCAACCACCACCCTCTGTCTTCTATCAGCTAGCCAATTCCTAATCCAAATTGCTAAATCTCCCTCAATCCCATGCATCTGCATTTTCTGCAGTAGTTTTCCATGGGAAACCTTATCAAACGCCTTGCTAACTCCTGTGCCAAACTCCCGCAGACACAGGTCCAAATCCATGTATCTGCACAGCACAGCGATAGTCACTGAGCTGTCGTGTTGCGCATCAAATGGTCCAGGTCAAGCGTACACTAACGACATGAAGCACTAGGATACTCAAAAAAATTCAAGAGCAGCCCTCTCACGACCCATCGCGTGTATACCCCTTGTTAGACAACAAGGTGGACTAAAGCACCTGTAGGATAAAAACAAGTCAATGAATATAATCATCTATTTACACACTTCCCAGGTACTCCCAAGGCTCATGATCCCTATTTTAAATCAGTTTTCTATACCCCTCCATTCCCATTCTGTTCATGTGCCCATCTAAGTATTTCTTAAATAACTCCAGAGTACCTGCCTCCACCACTTTACTTGGCAGCACATTCCATACCCCCACCACCCTCTGTGTGCAAACGTTGTACCATTATTTAGAAAGTGTGTGAGGGATAGGCCAGTCAGTCTGACTTCAGTGGTAGGTAAATTAATAGAAAGTTTATCCTGTCTCTCAGAATTCTATCACTTAGGCATGGATTGATCAGGGCCTGTCAACATGGTTTTGTTAGGGGAAGATCATACCTTACTAATTTAATAGAATTTTTTGAGGACGTAACACAGAGAATTGATGAGGGTAGTGGAATGGAGTGGCAGTGCGTGATTTTCATTAACGCATTTAACATGGCCCCACAAAGCTGACAGGTCAGAAAAGAGAGCTTTCATAGAATACAGGGGAAAATGGCAGGTTGGGTCCAAAATTGACTCAGTGACAGGAAACAAAAAAGATGATGGTTATTGGATGTTTTTGAGAATGAAAAAACACTTTGTGATCTTCCACAGGGTTCAGTGTTGAGGCCTTTGTTGTTTATTGTGTACGTCAATGATTTGGATTAAATGTGTGTTGCATGATTGTGAAATTTGCAGATGTCACAAAAAATGTCTGTGTAGTTGATAGTGAAAAGGATAGTTGTCAACTCCAGCATGATTTGAGTAAGCAGAGAAGCAGCAAATTGAATTTAGTCTGGAAAAATGAGAGGTATTCTTTAGATATGTTAAGAATAGAAGATTGGTTAGGGCAAGATTAGGGCCAGTCATAGACAGCAGTGGGAAGTTGTGCGTGGAGCCTGAGGAGATTGGAGAGGTACTGAATAAATATTTCTCTTCGGTATTCACGCAGGGTGATGTAAATGTAGTTATGGAGAACGCTGAGGTACAGGGTAGCAAACTGGAAGGTATCGAAGTAGATAGGGAGGATGTGCTAGATATTCTCGAGGGTTTGAAGTTGGATAAGTCCCCTGGGCTGGACGGGATTTACCCTAGGATTCTCTGGGAGGCAAGAGAGGAGATTGCAGAGCCTCTGGATCTGAGCTTCAGGTCGTCGTTAGTTACGGGTGTGGTTCCGGAGGACTGGAGGATAGCGAATGTGGTCCCGTCCTTCAAGAAGGGGAAGAGAGACCTTCCAGGGAATTATAGGCCAGTGAGTCTTACTTCTGTGGTGGGCAAAGTGTTGGAGAGAATAATTAGGGATAGGATTTATAGTTATTTAGAGAGTAATGAATTGATTGGAGATAGTCAGCATGGTTTTGTGAAGGGTAGGTCGTGCCTTACTAACCTCATTGAGTTTTTTGAAAAAGGGACTAAGGAGGTGGATGGGGGTAAGGCGGTTGATGTGGTATATATGGACTTTAGTAAGGCGTTTGATAAGGTGGCCCATGGAAGACTTCTGCAGAAAATGCAAATGTATGGGATAGAGGGTGATTTAGCTAATTGGGTTAGGAATTGGCTAGCAGGTAGAAGACAGAGGGTGGTGGTTGATGGGAGATATTCATCTTGGAGTTCGGTGACAAATGGTGTACCTCAGGGGTCTGTTTTGGGGCCCCTGCTGTTTGTAATTTTTATAAATGATCTGGATGAGGGTATTGAAGGATGGATTAGTAAATTTGCAGATGACACTAAAGTCGTGGAGTGGTAGATAGTGAAGAGGGGTGTTATAGTTTGCAGAGAGACTTGGACAAGTTGCAGAGCTGGGACGAGAGGTGGCAAATGGAGTTTAATGTGGAAAAGTGTGAGGTAATGCACTATGGCAGAAATAATAAATGTGTAGAGTATAGGGCAAATGGTAGGATTCTTAGTAGTCTAGATGAACAGAGGGATCTTGGTGTGTATGTGCATAGATCCCTGAAAGTATGCAGTCAGGTCGAGAAGGTTGTTAGGAAGGCATATGGAGTCTTGGCTTTTATTGGTAGAGGGATTGAATTTCGGAGCCGCAACGTCATGTTGAAACTGTACAAAACTCTAGTGCGGCCGCACTTGGAGTATTGTGTGCAGTTCTGGTCCCCGCATTATAAGAAAGATATGGAGGCATTGGGGAGGGTACAGAGGAGGTTTACCAGGATGTTGCCTGGTATGGAGGGCAGGTCTTATGAAGAGAGGCTGAGGGATTTGAGGTTGTTTTCGTTAGAAAGGAGGCGGCTAAGAGGGGACCTTATCGAAACATATAAAGATGATTAGAGGTTTAGATAGGGTGGACAGTGATAGCCTTTTTCCTAGGATGGAGAAAGCTAGCACGAGGGGACACAGCTTTAAATTAAGGGGTGATAGTATAGGACGGATATCAGAGGTAGGTTCTTTACCCAAAGGGTGGTTCGGGAGTGGAATGCCCTGCCTGCAGCAGTTGTAGATGCACCAAGTTTGGTGGCGTTTTAAGAGGTTAGTTGATAAGTATATGGAAGAGAAGGGAATGGTTTAGTTTGGAGGGGCATTGCTTTTTATATTGGTCGGCGCAACATCGAAGGCCGAAGGGCCTGTTCTGTGCTGTAATATTCTATGTTCTATGTTCTATGTAATATATTTGGGGACGGCCAATAAAGCAAGGATATACTCAATAACTAGAAAGATATTGAGAGGGATTGAGAAAGTGAGAGATGTTGTGAGTGCATATCTACAGATTCTTGAAGGTAGTACATAGAACGCCACAGCACAAAGAGACCTTTCGGCCCACAACTTGCACCGATCATATTCGTACCTACCAGGCCTATATAACTCTCAATCCCATTAAATCCCATGTACTCATCCAGAAATCTCTTAAAAGACCTCAGCGAGTTCAGCTCTACCACCACTGACGGCAGCCGATTCCACTTGCTCACCAACCTCTGAGTGAAAAATTTACCCCTGACATCTCCTCTGTACCCGCTCCCCAGCACCTTAGACCTGTGTCCTTTTGTAGCGACCTTTTCAACCCTGGGAAATTGTGTCTGAGATCCACCCTATCTGTACGTCTCAACATCTTATAAACCTCTATCAGGTCGCCTCTCAATCTTTGTGTCTCCAGGGAGAAGAGACCTAGCTCCCTCAACCTATCCTCATAAGGCATGCCTCCCATTCCAGGCAACATCCTTGTAAATCTCCTCTGCACCTCTCAATGGCTTCCACATCCTCCTTGTAGTGAGGTGACCAGAACTGCGCACAGTACTCCAAGTGGGGTCTAGCAAGACTCTTATAAAGTTGCAGCATTACCTCCTGACTCCTAAACTCAATCCCTCAATTAATGAACTGCAAGGCCAATTTAAGAGACCTATGGACCCGGACCCCAAGATCCTTCTGCTCCTCAACACTGCTAGAAGTCCTAACCTTGATATTGTACTTCTTCATCCCATTGGATCTGCCAAAATGGACTACTGTACATTTATCCGTGTTGAAGTCCATCTGCCACTTCTCCGCCCAGTCTTGCTTCCTATCTATGTCTCGCTGCAACTTCTGAGATCCCTCCAGACTATCCACAATACCACCAACCTTCATGTCATCGGCAAACTTACCAACCCATCCCTCCACTTCCTCATCCAGGTCATTTATGAAAGTGACAATCATCAAGGGTCCTAGAACAGAACCCTGGGGCATTCCACTGGTGACCGACCTCCATGCAGAAAAAGACCCACCTACAACCACTTTCTGCCTTCTGCAGGCAAGCCAGTTCTGGATCCACAAGGCAACAGCCCCTTGGATCCCAAGCCCTCTCACCTTTTCAAGAAGTCTTGCATGAGGGACCTTATTAAACGCCTTGCTGAAATCCATGTAAACCACATGCACCACTCTTCCTTCGTCAATGTGTTCAGTCACATTTTCAAAGAACTCAACTAGGCTCACAAGGCACAACCTGCCCTTGACAAAGCCTAGCTGACTATTTCTGATCATATTAAACTTCTCTAAATGTTCATAAATCCTGTCCCTCACTATCCTCTCCATCAACTTGCCAACCACTGAGGTCAGACTCACTGGTCAGTAATTTCTTGGGCTATCCCTGTTCCCTCCCTTGGACATAGGAGCCACATCCGCAAATCCTCAGTCCTCAGAAACCTCTCCCGTCTCCATCGACGATGCAAAGGTCATTGCCAGGGGCTCTGCAATCTCTTCCCTCACCTCCCATAGTAACTTGGGGTACATCCCATCCAGTCCTGGCGACTTATCTATTTTGATAGAATTTAAAAGTTCCAGCAGATCTCTTTCTTAATGTCCACCTACTCAATCTTTTCAATTCACCGCAAACTTGCAGTACAACCTCCCAGATCATTTTCCACCATGAATACCGAGGCAAAGTACTCATTAAGCTCTTTTGCCACTTCTTCTGGTTCCACATAGACTTTTCCCCCTTCACCTTTTATAGGTCCTATCCCTTCACTTCTCATCCTTTTACTTTTCACATATTTGTAGAATGTCTTGGGGTTCTCCTTAATCTTACCCGCCAAGGCCTTCTCATGACCCCTTCTGGCTCTCCTAATTTCCTTCTTAAGCTGCTTCCTACAACCCATATACTCCTCTAGATCCTTAACATCTCCTAACTCTCTGAACCTTTTGTATGCCTTTCTTTTCTTCCTGACGAATTCATCACAACCTTTGTGCACCATGGTTCCCGCGACTTACCAAAAAGAAGGGATACAATGATGGAATTGGATAAAATGTTGGTTAGGCCACAGGTGGAATTTTGGCTACATTCTAGTCACCACATTAAATAAAGGGCATAATTGCTGTGGAGAAAGTGCAGAGGAGATTTGCAAGAATGTTGCCTGGGCTTGGAAATTGCAGTTAAGATGAAAGATTGGAACGCTCGGGTTGTTTTCCTTAGAACAAAGGCTAAGGGAATGATCTAATTGTCGTGTACAAAATTATGAGGGGCTTAAACAGGCTAGACAGTTGATTAGCAGAGGAATTAGAGAGGACAGTTTTTTTTCACCCAAAGAATGTTGGTTGTCTGGAATTCATTGCCTAAACTGGTGGTGGAATCTGAAATGCTGAACTCATTTAAAAGATATCCGGATCTGCATCTGAAGTGCAATAACCTGCAAGGCTACAGACCAGGTGGTGGAGAGTGAGATTAAAATAAGGCCACCTTTTTTCTCTCATTTTTGGTCGGCACAGATGCAATAGGTTGAATGGCCTTTTTTCATTAGGGGAAGATTTGGTTTAGTCACTGTATACGTCCTGTAAATGAAGAGTCAGAGATATTCCATTTAAATATGCTGGCTGGGTTGATGATACAGCATGCCTCATTTAACGATTTAATCAACTTCGTGACCTGTTAATAATAAACTGATAACTTGTGTTTTTTTTTTAGTGACCCACATGGAGGACAATGATGCTGAGAGGTATTGAAATATATTTAACTTCATTAAGCGTTTTTAAAGATTTAATGTATTAGCTATATGCTTTATATTGATGTTGATTATTTATTCTGTTTATAAAAGTAACATTTTGAATTGAAACTGAGGCAGAATTGTATTTTTAAAAGAAATGTCATTTTATTGCCATGTAGGAGCTCGGATACATTGTCATTCAGGTAGATCGTGACTGATGTGTGTCTGAACACATCTGATTCCAAACCCTCAATCATTGCATCATCCAAATATAGCACTTGGTTTTGCAATTTTCAAGCCTCAATAGTTTCTTGAGAAAAGAGTTTCATTATCTTTTGTATGAAGAAATTATTCTTGATACTATTTCTGTTTATTGGATTAGAAACATAGAAACTAGGTGCAGGAGTAGATCATTTCAGCCCTTAGAGCTTGCACCATCATTCAATATGATCATGGTTGATCATGCACTTCTAATATCCCACTCCCACTTTCTCTCCATGTCCCTTGATCCCTTTAGCCACAAGGAACAAGTTTAGTTCCCTCTTGAACATATTTAACAAACTGGCCCCAAAGGCCTCTATGGTAGAGAATCCCACAGGTTCACAACCCTGAATGAAGAAGTTATTCCTCATCTCAGTCCTGAATAGCTTACCCTTTATTCTTACTCTGTATGCAGATGTTGAGGATGTTCTGCCTATTAGAGGAATAGGGGGCATGAAAAAGACTAGTAGTGTTTCAGCAAATAAGGTCCAGGTAAAGGCTAGTATAAAGGCACTTTACCTGAATCCCCAAAGAATGAGCTGATGGCGCAAATTGATGCAAATGGATATGATCTAGTGGCCAATACGGAAACATGGTTGCAGGGGGACAGGGAGTGGGAACTGAATGTCCAGGGCTATCAGGTGTTTAGGAAGGATAGACAGGAGGAAAAAGGGGGTGGGGTGGCTCTGTTGATTAAGGATAGTATCAGGGCGGTAGTAAGAGAGAATGTAGGCCCCAAAGAGCAAAATGTGGAATCGATGTGGGTGGAGATAAAGAATAGTAAGGGAAGAAAGACGCTGGTCTATAGCCCCCAAGTAACAACTTTGAGGTGGGGCGGGCTATAAACAAACAAATAAGAGACACTATCAAAAATGGAACAGTGTTAGTAATGGGAGATTTCAATCTGCGTATTGACTGGGTGACGCAAGTTGCACACGGTGGTTTGGAGGAAGAGTTTTTGGAATGCTGTCGGGATGGGTCCCTTGAACAGTATGTTACAGAACCGACAAGACAGCGAGCTATTCTTAATCTGGTACTATGTAATGAGGCAGGTAGAATTAGGGATATTCATGTGAGGGATCCTCTAGGGACGAGTGATCGTAGTGTGATAGAATTTATGATGCAGATGGAGGATGAGAAAGTAGCATCCCAGACCTGTGTACTGTGTTTGAACAGAGAGAGGACTATGATAGGATGAGAGAGGAATTGGCGACTGTGGATTGGAGGAGTACATTGGTTGGTAGGACAGCTGAGGAACAGTGGAGGATTGTTACAGAGATCTTTTTTCAGTACTCAGCAGAAATATATTCTGATGGTAAAGAAGGACTGTAGGAAAAGGGAAAATTAGCCATGATTCTCAAGGAAAATTAAGGAGAGTGTTAAATCAAAAGCTGAGGCATTCAGAATGGCTAAAAATAGTGGGCGATCAGAGGATTGGGAAAGTTTTGAACAACAGCAAAGAATGACTAAGAAGGTGATTAAAAAAGGAATGATAGAATATGAGGCTAAACTAGCTCCAAATATCAAAAAGGACAGTAAAGGTTCTTATAAAGGAGGATGGCCAGAGTTAATGTTGGACCATTGGAGGATGAGAGGGGGATTTAGTGGTGGACGATAAGGATATTGCGGAGACTTTGTAAGTTTTTGTGTCAGTGTTTACGGAGGAGGACGTAAATAGCTTGCCCGAAAATAAGGATAGAAGGGTGGTAGGAGATGAGGTCCTTGATGAGATTACGGTCACTAGAGAGGTGGTGCTTGATAGGCTAACAGGGCTGAGGGTAGATAAGTCCCCAGGACCAGATAGAATGCATCCTTGGGTTCTCAAGGAAATGGCAGAGGTAATAGCGGATGCCCTAGTAATTATCTTTCAGAATTCACTCGACTCCAGGAAAGTGCCAGAAGATTGGAAAACGGCTAATGTTACGCCGCTGTTTTAAAAAGGTAGCAGACAGAAGGCAGGGAATTATAGGCCGGTTAGTTTAACGTCTGTAGTCAGAAAAATGCGTGAATTTGTCATCAAAGCAGAAATAATGAGGCACCTGGATATGAACCGTTAGATCAGGCAAACGCAGCACGGATTCGTTAAGGGGAAGTCGTGCTTGATGAATTTGTAGGAGTTCTATGAGGAAGTGACTAGTGCAGTAAATAGAGGGGAATTGGTGGATGTGGTGTTTTTGGATTTCCAAAAGGCGTATGATAAGGTGCCTCACAAAAGATTGCTGCAGAAGGTTAGGGTGCAGGGAGTCGGAGGTAGGATGTTAGACTGGGATAGAGGATTGGTTGTCTAATAGGAAGCAGAGGGTAGGTATTAATGGGTGCCAATTCTGATTGGCAGCTGGTGACTAGTGGAGTGCCCCAGGGATCGATGCTAGGGCTTCAACTATTTACCATTTACATAAATGATCTGGAGGAAGGGGCTGAGTGCAGGGTGACGAAATTTGCTGATGACACGAAGACGAGTGGAAAAGCAAATTGCGTGGAGGGTTTGGAAAGCCTGCAGAGGGATCTGGATAGGTTGAGTGAGTGGGCTAGGACCTGGCAGATGGAGTATAATGTTAACAAGTATGAGGTTATCCACTTTGGTAGGAATAACGGTAGGAAGGATATTATTTAAATGGCGAAAAGCTGCAGTATGCGACGGTGCAGAGGGACCTGGAGGTCCTTGTGTACGAATCGCAAAAACACAGTATGCAGGTGCAGCAGGTGATTAAGAAGGCAAATGCAATGTTGGTCTTTATAGCGAGGGGGATAGAATATAAAAGTAAGGAGGTACTTTTGCAGCTGTGTAGGGTACTGGTGAGGCCGCAGTTGGAGTACTGTGTGCAGTTTTGGTCGCCGCATTCGAGGAAGGATATATTGACCTTGGAGGGGTTGCAGAGAAGGTTCACGAGGCTGATACCAGAGATGAAAGCGTTGGATTATGAGGAGAGACTAAATAGGCTAGGTTTGTACTTGTTGGAGTTTAGAAGGTTGAGAGGGGATCTTATAGAGATGTATAAGATAATGAAGGGGATGGGTAGGGTAGAGATTGAGAGACTCTTCCCGCTTAGCAAAAATAGCAGGATTAGAGGGGACAACCTCAAAATAAGGAGGGGGGGAGAGTTCAGATCAGAGAGTTGAGGAGGAATGTCTTCACTCAAAGGGTGGTGAATCTTTGGAATTCTTTGCCTGTTGAAGTGGTGGAGGCTTCCTCGCTGAATATATTTAAAGTCAAGGGTGGATAAGTTTTTGATTGTCAAGGGAATTAAGAGTTACGGGGAGAAAGCGGGAAAGTGGAACTGAACCACGGCAGATCAGCCATGATCTTAATGAATGGCGGGGCAGGCTCGAGGGGCTGGATGCCTACTCCTGCTCCTATTTCTCATGTTCTTATGTTCTTACTCTGAAATGCCAAGTCAGCATTTCTCTCTATGCTTTTTATTATTTTAAGCACTTGAATTAGATCACAACATTCTATATTCAAGAGAGTATAAGCATAGATGATGTAAAGTGTCCTCATAATTTAAGCTATTTAGTTTTTATTTTAAGTTGTGGAGGTTGTAGATAGAAGCCAGGGAACTATAGACCAGTGAGTCTCATGTCAGTGGTATGGAAACTGTTGAAGAAAATTCTGAAGGAGAGAATCTATTTCCATTTGAAGAGGCAAGGGATCAGTGATAGTCAGCATGGCTTCATCAGATGGAAGGCATGTGTAACAAGTTTGATTAAATTTTTTGAGGAGGTGACCAGACATATGCATCAGGGTAATGCATTGATATCTATATGGATATCAGCAATGCCTTTGACAAGGCTTTGCACTAGAGTATGGCAATGAGATTTTCATTGCTGTGTAAATGTAAGCCTATGTGTGACTAATAAATATACTTTAAAGATCCCCCAGCAGAGACTTATAAAGAAGGAAAATGCATATGGGGAATAGGGTAATTTGGTAAGGTGGAATCAAAATTGGCTTCGTTGTAGGAGACAGAGGGTGATGACAGAAGGCTGTTTTATTATTATTTATTTATTATTAGTGTCAAGGTCAGTTTACGTTAACACAGCAATGAAGTTACTATGAAAATCTCTGGGTCACCACACTCTGGTGCCTATTCAGGAACATTGAAGGAGAATTTAGCATAGCCAATGCACAAAACCAGCACATCTTTCAGACTGAGAGAGGAAACTAGAGCACTCAGAGGAAACCCATGCAGACACAGGGAGAACGTGCAGACTCTGCACAGACAATGATCCGAGCCAGGAATCAAACCTGGGTCTTTAGCACTGTGAGACAGCAATATTAACCATTATGCCACCATGCCTTCCCCTTTAGTTGACTGGCAGCCATATCTAGTGGCAGACTACAGGGAGCTCTGCTGGGTCCCATACTATTCATCATTTATGTAAGTGGCATAGATGACTGTGTGCGGAAGGGGGGGTTAGGATTAGTAAATTTGCCAATGACACGAAGAGTAGCTGGGTGGTTAACAGTGAGGTTGAGTGTCTTGGGATACAGGAATATATAGATGGGATGATCAAATGGCAGATAAATGATAGGTGGAATTTAACTGTGAAAAATATAAGGTGACACTCTTTGATAAGCATAATTTGTTAAGGAAATATTTGGTGGATGGCATGACACTAGGAAATTCTGAGGACCAAAGATTTTGTTTGTCCATAGACCTCTGAAGGTGGAATCATAGAATCCCTACAGTGCAGGTGGCGGCCATTTGGCCCATCAAGTCTGCACTGATCACAATCCCCATCCAGGCCATATCCTCAATCCTACTTATTTATTCCAGTAGCACCACCACCACCCCCCCCCACCCCCTTCGACACAAAGGGACAATTTAGGCTGGCAAATCAACCTAATTGCACATCTTTGGATTGTAGGAAGAAACTGGAGCACTCAGAGGAAGCCCAAGCAGTATGCGGAAAACTTGCACACTCCACACAGACAGTGATCCTAGACCAAAATCAAACCCAGATCCTGGCACTGTGAGGCAGCAATACTAACCACTGTGCCACCCCATGGCATGTTAGTAGTGTGGTGAAAAGGCATATGGGACATCGCTTTATCAATCGAAGCATAGATTGCAACAACAGGGAGGTCATGTTTGAATTGAATAGAACTTTGATGTTACAGCTGGAGTACTGTGTGCAGCTCTGGTCACCATATTGTAGGAAGGATGTGATTGCAGTGGAGGGGGTGCAAAGGAGATTCAACATGATGTTGCCTAGGATGGAATATTACAAGCTGTCAAGAGGTTGGATAGACTTGAGTTGTTTCCATTGGAGCAGAGAAGACTGAGAAGTGACTTGATTGAGATGTACAAGATTATGAGGAACATGGACAGGGTGTATAAGGAGCAGCTGCTCCCCTCAATTGAAGGGTCTGTCACAAGGAGATAGAAGTCCAAACTGAGTGGCGTGAGGTTTGGGGGAATTTGAGAAAAAAATTTACCTACACGGTGATAACAGTCTGGAAGGTGCTGCCTGGGTGGAGTGGGTTGTGTTATCCTTAAAAGTACATGAATGAGCACTTGGTACATCATAACATTCAAAGCTATTGATCAAATGCTGGTAAATGGGATTAGGTAGGTAAGTCAAGTGTTTCTCACAAAGTGCAGACTCAATGGGCCAAAGAGCCTCTTTTGCATTCTGTGATATAAAATATAGGTGTTGCTGGCTAGGACAGCATTTCATGGCCATTCCTAATTGCCCCTAAAAAAAAAAGTAGTGGTGAGTTGCTGCTTTGTGATGCTGATGTCTCTGTGGTGTAGGTACAGCAAAGTGCTGTTAGAGAAGGAGTTCCAGGACTTTGATTCAGAGATAGTGAAGGAATGACTCAATATTTTCAAGTCAAGATGATAAGTGACTTGGAGGGAACTTGCCTTGAGTCTGCTGCCCTTGCCCTTCAAGCTGGTAGCAATCAAGTTTTGGAAGTAATGAGTTACTGTAGTGCACCTTGTATATGGTACACATGATATTTGTCGGTGGTGGAGGAAATGAATATATGTGGAGAGGGGTGCCAAACGAGAAGGCTGCTTTATCTTCGATGGTGTTGAGCTTCTTGAGTGTTATTGAAGCTGCAGTCATCCAGGCAAGTGGAGAGTTTTCCATCATGCTTCTGATTTTTGCATGTAGTTGGTGGACAGGTTTAGGGACTTAGAATTTTCAGACTCTGATCTCCTCTTGTAGCCAGAGTATTTTCTGGCTAGTCTCATTCAGTTTGTGATCGTTAGTAACCCCATGATGCAGTTAGTTTATTTTTGGTGAGTATGTACTGCACTGCCCCATTTCATAACTGAGAAAATAAAATATAGATGTAAACTAACTAGGAATATCAAAACAGATTCTAAAAGCTTTTATAAGCATATTTTAAAAAGTACCTAAAGTGGACATTGTTCCGTCAGAGAGAAATTATCATGGGGAATTAAGAAATGGTAGAGATGGACACACAAAAATTAACTTCCCCACAGTAGAAAATCAAAGAGATCTAGGGATACATGTTTATATCTTCTTAAAAGTGGAGTCACAGGGTGGCGAAGAAGGCATTTGGCATGCTTGGTTTCATCAGTCAGAACATTGAATACAGGAGTTGGGACATCTTGTTAAAGTTGTACAAGACATTGGTAAGGCCACTGTGGGAATATTGTGTGTAGTTCTGGTCACCCTATTATAGAAAGGATATTATTAAACTAGAAAGAATGCAGAAAAGAATTACTAGGATACTACCAGGATTTGATGGTTTGTGTTATATAAGGAGAGGCTGGATAGACTGGGATTGTTTTCTCTGGAGAGTAGGAGGTTGAGGGGTAACCTTATAGAGATCTATAAATTAATGAGGGGCGTAGATAAGTCAATATCTTTTTCCAAAGATAGGGGAATCTAAAACTAGAGGGTATAGATTTCAGATGATAGGGGAGAGATACAAAAGTGTCTAGAGAGGCAATTTTTTTCACACAGAGGGTGGTAAGTGTCTGGAACGAGCTACCAGTGGTAGTAGTAGAGGCAGATATAATTTTGTCTTTTAAAAAGCATTCAGACAGTTAAATGGATACAATAGGTATTGAGTGATATGGGCCAATTGTAAGCAATTGAGATTAGCTTAGGGGTTTATAAAAGGGGGCAGCATGGACAAGTTGGGCCAAAGGACCTATTTCCATATTGTAAACCTCTATGACTCTGAGTAGAAGACACACATTGAGGGTAACCGTGGGGCAAATGAGGGATGTAAGGTAATTAATGTCAGCAGAGAAAATATATATCAGAGAAACTTGAAGGATAAAGGCTGACAAGTTCAAGGTCCTAGGGTTCTAAAAGCAGTAGCTGCAGAGATTGTAAGTGCATTGGTAATGACGACTTTCCAAAATTCCTTAGATCCTAGACAATCCCAGCTGCTTGGAAGTTAGCAAATGCAATTCCTATATCCAGGAAAAGAGAGGAAGCAAGAATAGAATTATAGACCAGTTAGCCTGACATTAGTCATCAGGAAATTTCTGGAACATATTATTAAGAGAGCCTGAACGATGCAACTGGAAAATCACATTATGAGCAGACAAATCTTCAATACAGTGGCACAGTGGTTAGCACTGCTATCTCATAGTTCCGGGATCCAGGTTTGGTTTTAGCCTTGGATAACTTCACATTTTTCACGTGTCTAGGTGACTTTCCTCAATTTGCTCCCAGAATCCAAAGATGTGCAGGTTAGATGGATTGGCCGTGTCAAATTACCCCTTAGTGTCCCAAGGTGCATAGGTCAGGTGGATTAACCATAGAAATAGGAGAGCTTATGGTGAGCAGACAGGGGAGAGACCTGAATAAGATATCCTGAGAATTGATGCAAACTTGATGGGCCAAATGGCCTCTTCTGCACTATAAGGATGGTCTACTTTTTTTGTTTCCTCAAGTTCTCTAGCTTCCATGTCTTTCTCCACAGTAAATACTGATGAGAAATATTCATTTAGGGCTTTATCCATCTCCTGTGGCTCCACATATACACCACCTTGTTGATCTTCAAGGGGCCATGTTCTCTCTAGTTACTCTTATGCCTTTAACAAATTCGTAGAATCTCTTTGGATTCTTCTTTACCTTATCTGCCAAAACTCATTTTCCCCTTTTTGTCTTCCTGAGTTTCATTCTAAGTGTACTCCTATACCTCCTATACTCATCTGATGCCAGCTGCCTATAACTGAAATATTCTTCCTTTGTTTTACTGACCAGAGCCTTAACGTCTTTAGTCATCCAGTATTCTCTTCTCCTGTCAACCTTGTCCTTCTCACCAACAGGAACATGCTGGCCCTGAACTTTCATTATCTCGCTTTTGAAAGCTCTCCATTTGCAAACATTTGCAAGAGTAAAAGGATGAGAAGAGAAGGGATGGGACCTATAAAAGGTGAAGGAAGAAAAGTCTGTGTGGAAACAGAAGAAATGGCAGAAGTGCTTAACAAGTACTTTGCCTCAGTGCTCACAGTGGAGAGTGATCTGGGGGGTTGTACTACAGGAATGCGGCAAACTGAAAAGATTGATTATGTGAACATTAAGAAAGAGGAGGTGTCGGAACTGTTAAATTCCATCAAGGTAGATAAATCGCCGGATACGGATGGGATATACCCCAGGTTACTGTGGGAGGTAGGGAAGTGATTGCAGAGCCCCTGGTGATGATCTTTGCATCATCAATGGAGACAGGAGAGGTTTCCGGAAGATTGGAGGATTGCGGATGTGGTGCCTATTTTCAAGAAGGGAAATAGGGATAGCCGGGCAATTACCAACCAGTGAGTCTGACCTCAGTGGTCAGTAAGTTGATGGAGAGCATTCTGAGAGACAGGATTTATGAGCATTTAGAGAAATTCAATATGATCAGGAATAGTCAACACAGTTTTGTTAAGGGCAGATCGTGCCTTACGAGCCTAGTTGAATTCATCGAAAATGTGACTGAATACATTGATGAAGGAAGAGCAGCGGACGTGGTTTACATGGATTTCAGCAAGGCGTTTGATAAGGTCTCTCGTGCAAGACTTCTTGAGAAGGTGAGAGGGCATGAGATCCAAGGGGCTTTGGCCTTGTGGATCCAGAACTGGCTTGCCTGCAGAAGGCAGAGAGTAGTTGTGGATGGGTGGTCTTTTGCATGGAGGTCAGTCACCAGTGGAGTGCCCCAGGGATCTGTTCTCGGACCCTTGCTGTTTGTCATTTTCATAAATGACCTGGATGAGGAAGTGGAGGGATAGGTTAGTAAGTTCGCCGACAATACGAAGGTTGGTGGTGTTGTGGATAGTCTGGAGGATGTCTGAAGTTACAGCGAGACATAAATAGGATGCAAGACTGGGCGGAGAAGTGGCAGATGGACTTCAACACGGATAAATGTGTGGTGGTCCATTTTGGCAGGACCAATGGGATGAAGGAGTATAATATCAAGAGTAGGAGTCTTGGCAGTGTTGAGCAGAAGGATCTTGGGGTCTGGGTCCATAGGTCTCTTAAATCTGCCCTACAAGTGTAGATGTGGTCAGGAAGGCATATGGTGTCCTGGCCTTCATTAATAGAGGAATTGAGTTTCGGAGTCAGGAGGCAATGTTGCAACTTTATAAGACCCTTGTCAGACCCCACTTGGAATATTGTGTGCGGTTCTGGTCACCTCACTATAGGAAGGATGTGGAAGCTATTGAGAGGGTGCAGAAGAGATTTACAAGGATGTTGCCTGGATTGGGGGGCATGCTTTATGAAGATAGGTTGAGAGAGCTAGGTCTCTTCTCCCTGGAGAGACGAAGGTTGAGAGGCGACCTGATAGAGGTTTATAAATGTTGAGAGGAATAGATAGGGTGGATTCTGAGAGGCTCTTTCCCAGGGCTGAAATGGTCGCTACAAGAGGACACAGGTTTAAGGTGCTGGGGGGCAAGTACAGAGGAGATATTAGAGGTAAGTTTTTCACTCAGAGGGTGGTGAGTGAATGGAATCGGTTGCCATCAGTGGTGGTAGAGGTGAACTTGCTGGGGTCTTTTAAGAGACTTCTGGATGAGTACATGGGATGTAGTGGGATTGGGAGTTACAGATAGTTCTGTGGCCTGGTAAGTATAGATATGATCGGCATAACTTGTGGGCCAAAGGGCCTGTTTGTGCTGTAATGTTCTATGTTCTATTCCTTTAGCTGTGAACAGCCTCCTCCAATTAACGTTTGCAATTTCTTTTCTAATACTATCAAAATTGACCTTGCCCCAGTTTAGAACTTTAACTTGTGGACAAATCCTACCCTTCTCCATAACTATTTTATAGGTAATAGAATTATGGTCACTGGTCACAAAATGCTCCCCCATTAACACGTTAGTTATTTCCTCTGCTTTATTTCCCAAGAGAAGGCTACAGTTTGCCCTCCTTTCTGGTCAGGCAATCTACATATTGATTTCTAAATAATAATAAAATATTGTTTAGAAATAATTGCTAAACAGATTCCTCTCCATTCAAGCCCTTAAATCTATGACGGTGTTAATCTAGTATTGTGTAATGAAAAATGACTAATTAATAATCTTGCTAAAAAAGAATCTTTTGTGATAGATGCCATAATGTGATAAAAATTTTACATTATGGTTGCAAGTGAGGAATATAGAACATTTAGTCACCATCTCCAGAAAAAGACTCCAACGTTTAGCTCTGAAATTAAGAGAAATTTCTTCACTCAATCTTTGAAATTCTTAACCGTAGAGGAGTATAGCTGTTTATTGTTGAGTATATTGTTGAGAAATAAAAGAATGACCAGGGTGAGGTTAGGGCCAGTCAAGAATAGTAGTGGAAACTTGTGCATGGAGTCAGAAGAGATAGGTGAGGCGTTGAATGAATACTTTTCTTCAGTGTTCACTAAGGAGAGGGGCCATGTTTTTGAGGATGTGTGTGATACAGGCTGATAGGATGGAGGAGGTAGATGTTCTGAGGGAAGATGTATTAGCAATTTTGAAAAACCTGAGGGTTGATAAATCCTCTGGGTCAGATGGATACACCCTAGTATACTTTGGGAGGGAAGGGATGAATCTTTAACTTTGGTCTTTGGGTGCTCACTGTCCATGGGGATTATGCCAGAGACTGGAGAGTGGCAAATGTCGTTCCTGTCTTCAAGAAAGGAAATAAGAATGACACTGGTAATTATAGGCCAGTTAGTCTTATTTCTGTGTTCAGTAAGTTAATGGAAAGGCCCCTGAGAGATAGGATTTATGACCATTTGGAAAGATGCAGTTTAATCCAAGATAGTCAGCATGGTTTCGTGAGGGGTAAGTCCTGCCTCACAAATGTGATTGAAATTCTTTGAGGAGGTAACTAAGTATGTGGACGAAGGTAAAGCAGTTGATGTCGTATAGATGGATTTTAGTAAGGCATTTGATAAGGTTCCCCATGGTAGGTTCATGAAGAAGATTAGGAAGTGTGGGATAGAAGGAAATTTGACCAATTGGATAAGTAACTGGCTGTCTCACAGAAGCCAGAGGATGATGATGGAAGTAAATTTTCAGATTGGGGGCCAGTTACCAGTGGGTGTACTACAGGGATCAGTGTTGGGTCCTCTGCTATTTGTGATTTTTATCAATGACTTGGAAGACGGGCTGAAGGATGGGTTAGTAAATTTGCTGATGACACCAAGATTGGTGGAGCAGTGGATGAAGTGGAAGAGTCTTGCGGGTTGAAGAGAGACATTGATAGAATGCAGAGCTGGGCCGAAAAGTGGCAGGTGGAGTTTAACCCTGATAAGTGTAAGATGATTCATTTTGGTAGGACAAACTTGAATGCAGATCACAGGGTCAACGGCAGGGTTCTAAGGAATGTGGAGGAGCAGAGAGATCTTGGGGTTCATATCCACAGATCTCTGAAGGTTGTCACTCAAGTGGGTAGAGCCATGAAGAAGGCTTATAGTGTGTTGGTGTTTATTAACAGGGGATTTGAGTTTAAGAGCCGTGGGATTAAGCTGCAACTATACTGGACACTGGTGAGACCACATTTGGAATATTGTTCTGATCACTATAAGAAGAATGTAGAAGAATTGGAGAGAGTGCAGAAGAGATTTACTAGGATGCTGCCTAGTTTGGAGAGTAGATCTTATGAGAAAAGGTTGAGGGAGCTGAGGTTTTCCTCTTTAAAGCGGAGGAGGATGAGAAGGGACTTAATAAAGGTTTATAAGATGATGAGAGGATAGAGTGGATGTGCAGAGACTATTTCCTCGAGTGAATGTGGCTGTTATTAGGGGGCATAACTATAAACTTCATGATGGGAAATGTAGGAGGGATGTCCGAGGTAGATTCTTTACTCAGAGTGGTTGGGGTGTGGAATGGACTGCCTGCTGTGATAGTGGAGTCAGACATTTAGGAACTTTCAAGCAGTTATTGGATAGGCACGTAGAGTGCACCAGAATGATAAGGAGTGGGGTAGCTTAACCTTGGGATTGGATATAGCTTGGCACAACATTGAGAGCCAAAGGGCCTGTACTGTCCTGTAATGTTCTATGTTCTATTTAAGGCTGTGAGAGGCAGAATTTTGGTAACAAGTGATCTGTGAGCAGATGGAAACATGGAGCTGAGGCAAAAGATCATTCCTGATTGTACTGAATGACAGAGTAGACATGAGGGATCATGTGGTCTACTCCTTGCTCCAACTTATTAAATTCTAATGTTTTTATCCATGCTAAGGTTCGGTGCCCAGAGCTGAATGTAGTACTGCAAATTGAGTTGATCAAAATTTTTATACAACTAAAATATAACTTCCATCTTTTTATATTTGAACCAGCTTGAGATAAAAGCCAAGATGTCATTATCACATGAAATTATTTTTATAGTGTGCATAAAACCATAAGATATGGAGCAGAAGTAGGCTATTTGGCCCATTGCATCTGCTGCTCTGTCATTGAATGAAATTGTGTCTGATCTGATGGTATAATTCTCAACTCTACTTCCCTGCCTTATCCCCATAAACTGGGCTGCCTTACTGATTAAAAATCTGTCTGTCTCCAGCCTTGAACATGCTCAATGACTCAACTTCTACAGCTCTGTGCAGTAAAGAATTCCACAGGTTCACTACACCCTGAGTGAAGAAATTCCTCCTCATCCCTTTCATAAATGGGTGACCTCTTCCTCTGAGATTATGCCCACTGGTCCTAGACTCTCCCACAAAATGAAATAGCCTGTCAGCATCTACACAATCAAACTACTTCAGAATTCTATCTATCTCAATGAGGTTGCCTCTCATTCTTCTAAACTCCAGTACAGGTTCAACTTCTTCACCTTCAACTTCTCATAGCAAAATTCCTCCATACCCAGGATCAACCTAATAAGCCTTATCTGGACTATGTCCAATGTCATATCTTTCCTCCCATAAAGGGACCAAAATTGTTCACAATATTCCAGGTGTGGTCTAACTAGTGCCTTGTATAATTTCAACAAAATGTTCCTATTTTGATAATCCATTCCTTTTGAAGTAAAGGCCAATATTCCATTTGCCTTCCCTATTACCTGCTGAACATGTGCGATAGCCCTTTGTGATTTATGCCCAAATCTCTCTATGCTGCAGCTTTCTGCAGTCTTTCTCCATTTGCATAATCTTCAGTTCATTTATTCTTCCTGCTAAGTACATAACTTTGTGTTTTCCTATACTGTATCCCATCTGCCAAGTTTTTACCCACTCACTTAACCTATCTATAGCCCTCTGTGTACTCTTTGTGTCATTCTCACACTTTGTCTTCTCACCTATTTTCAAGTCAACCACAAACTTGGCAATAGCACATTCATTTTCCTTGTCCAAATCGGTAATAGATATTATTGTGGCACTCCACTATTTACAGGTTGCCATCCTAAAAATGTCCCTCTTTTCCCAGCTCTATGTCTTCCATAGTTAGCCAAATCTCTATCCATGCTAATATACTACACGCAACAACGTGGGCTCTTATCAAGTAATCTTTGTGCAGTACCTTATCAAAGACTTTTTGGAAATCCAAGTAGATTCATCTGTTGCTTTCCCCTTTATTTATCATGCTTCTTACCACCTTATAGAATTTGAATCAATTTACATAGAACATTACAGCACAGAATAGGCCCTTCGGCCTTCGATGTTGCGCCGACCGATGACCCTCTAACCTAAACCATTCTCTTTTCATCCATAAACTTATCTACTAATCCCTTAAACGCCACCAAACTTGGCGCATCTACAACTGCAGCAGGCAGGGCATTCCATACCCTTACCACCTTCTGGGTAAAGAACTACCTCTGACATCCATCCTATAACTACCACCCCTTAATTTAAAGCTATGTCCCCTCGTGCTAGCTTTCTCCATCCTAGGAAAAAGGCTATCACTGTCCACCCTATCTAAACCTCTAATCATCTTATATGTTTCAATAAGGTCTCCTCTTAGCCGCCTTCTTTCTAACGAAAACAACCTCAAATCCCTCAGCCTTTCTTCATGAGACCTGCCCTCCATGCCAGGCAACATCCTGGTAAACCTCCTCTGTACCCTCTCCAAGGCCTCCACATCTTTTTTATAATGTGGGGACCAGAACTGTACACAACACTCCAAGTGCGGCCGCACTAGAGTTTTGTACAGTTGCAACATAACGTTGCGGTTCCAGAATTCAATCCCCCTACCAATAAAAGCCAAGACTCCGTATGCCTTCTTAACAACCTTATCGACTTGATTGCCAACTTTCAGGGATCTATGCACATATACACCAAGACCCCTTTGTTCATCAACACTATTAAGAGTTCTACCATTAGCCCTATACTCTACGCATTTGTTATTCCTGCCAAAGTGAATTACCTCACACTTTTCCACATTGAACTCCATTTGGCACCTCTCGGCCCAGCTCTACAACTTGTCCAAGTCTTTCTGCAAACTATAACACCCCTCTTCACTATCTACCACTCCTCTGACTTTGGTGTCATCCGCAAATTTACTAATCCATCCTTCAATACCCTCATCCAGATCATTTATAAAAATTACAAACAGCAGGGGCCCAAAAACAGATCCCTGAGGTACACCACTTGTAACCGAACTCCATGATGAATAATTTCCATCAACCACTACCCTCTGTCTTCTATCAGCTAGCCAATTCCTGATCCAATTAGCTAAATCACCCTCAATCCCATACATCTGCATTTTCTGCAGAAGCCTTCCATGGGCCACCTTATCAAACGCCTTACTAAAGTCCATATATACCACATCAACCGCCTTACCCTCATCCACCTCTTTAGTCACTTTTTCAAAAAACTCAATGAGGTTAGTAAGGCACGACCTACCCTTCACAAAACCATGCTGACTATCCCCAATCAACTCATTTCTCTCTAAAGAACTATAAATCCTATCCCTAATAATTCTTTCCAATACTTTGCCCACAACAGAAGTAAGACTCACCGGTCTATAATTCCCAGGGAAGTCTCTATTCCCCTTCTTGAACAATGGGACTACATTCGCTATCCTCCAGTCTTCCGGCACTATACCTGTAACCAACGACGACCTGAAGATCAGAACCAGAGGCCTCTCTCGCCTCCCAGAGAATCCTAGGGTAAATCCCATCCGGCCCAGGGGACTTATCTAAATTCAAACCCTCAAGAATATCTAGCACATCCTCCTTATCTACTTCAATACTTTCCAGTTTGCAACCCTGTATCCCAGTGTTCTCCACAACTACATTTACGTCTCCCTGCGTGAATACCGAAGAGAAATATTTGTTCAGTGCCTCTCCAATCTCTTCAGGCTCCACGCACAACTTCTGCTGTATCTGACTGGCCCTAATCTTGCCCTAACCAATCTTCTATTCTTAACATATCTAAAGAAAGGATCAAGGAGAATCCTGAAGCTATCAGCCAGAGTCTTCCCATGTCCTCTTTTAGCTCTTCTCAACTCACTCTTTAGCTCCCTCCTGGCTAATCTATAGCTTTCTAGTGCACTAACTGAGCCTTCAAGCCTCATCCTGACATAAGCCTCCTTTTTCCTTTTAACCAGCAAATTAATTTGTCAAGCATAATTTCCCTTTTATGAAACTGTGTTGGATTACAACATGTATTTCTAAATGTGCTGCTGTTGCATCCTTTACAATGGACTATAATAGCTAACTAGCCTGTAGTTATTGTTTTTGTCTCCCTCCCTTTTTGAAAAAGGATGTTACACTGGCAGTTTTCCAGCCCTCTGGGACTTTTCCAGAATTTAAGCATTCTTGGAAAGTTACTGCCAGTGCATCCAATATCTCCAACAGCTTCCTTTCGTATTCTAGGATACAACTCATCAGGCCTTTAGCTCCATTAGTTTCCATTGTAACATATCTCTTTCTTATTTCAGCAAACTCAAGGCCAGTACAACCAAATGGATATTTGTACCTCTGTATGTAGTTTTAACTCACAGGAATTGTTCTAAAACTTCAGAGCCAAAGAGAGAGGAAAAACTTGAACACTCTTTGTTCACTTATTTTTGTTGTGCTTCCCATTGAAGAACAATTTGTCTCAGCAAAATTTTGATTAAAGCTACTATCTGATGAATGGTTGGAGATTGGGATTGAGGAAGGAAACATAGGCAAGACAGTGGTCCATCATGGGGAACATGTTTATGTCAGGAGTGGATTGCAGCAAGGGTGTTTTGCAGCTGGCTCATTTGCAATGTTTCTGTATGTAAGACAATCTGTGTATGTAAGTGCAATCTGATTATTTTACTAAAACACTGATTGTAAATATTGATGTATACAAGTCCACAGACATTTTTGCCATTTCTCATTATGCATGTTTTACCTATCACACATTCCAGGGTGTTTGCTGCTGCTAGTTTTGAAGGAGCTTGTGTTTTCTGTTAATTTTACTTTACAGATGATTTACAAAAATAATATATTTTTTTAAAGCCTGTACTTTTACATCAAATACCCTCAATTATAATGCAGGCAAAGTTTAAAGTGAAGCTAGAACCTATGAACATGCAGGCACCTTTTGTTTAACATCAAGTTAATTGAAGTTTTAACCCTTTTAGCACACAAATACAGAAACACAACATAAGCTTAAACTTATTTAAATGCACAATACAAATGAAAATTATTAGAACCATATTTCCTAACATAAGCAATGCACTAATTTTGCAGTGAGTAGTAATGATCTGGAACTCCCCCAAGAGAATAATGGAAACAAAAACAATAAAATATTTCAAAAGGAAATTAAATGGACAATCTTTAGAGGAAGTAAACTTGCAGGGCTGCAAGCATAGAACAGGAGAATGGCACTGACTGGATTGCTTTATGGAGTGTTGGCACAGACTTGTTGGGCTGAAGAGCCGCTTTCTGTGCTGTGAACAGCTCTGTGACTCTAAAGATCTGTAGTCACTCGTAGCTATAATCTGAATCATTGCCAACTGTACCCATCTTATCCTATAACGTGGTCATATTCTTGAAGTTGACATGTTCTGATTGCAGTTTTCCGTTTTGTATTCAAATATTTTAAACAATAGTGAATCTCTGCAACCATTATTTATCTTCCTATGTAATCATCTTGGAACATTTTACTATGTTAAAGATTCTGTATCAATAAGTTATCGTCACAATTTCAACTTTGCTTGCAGCAAGTTTAAAGGACATTTTGATAGATTTGGGCTACAAATTGAACTGATCTAATAAGGTGTAATACTGCAGTGGAACAGGGTTGGATGGTAAGGAAATAATTGCTAAAAAGCTATGTTTAATATTACGGCTGTGAACTATCTAGTAACCAAGGTATTCTCATAATCAGAATATTTAATTTTATAAGCATTGTTACTAAGTGACATTTATTAAAAATTATCTGGCAGAGGGAGTTAGTTCTAATTCATGGCTCTTGGTGTGCAAAATAAACCACCGACTAATTGCATAATAAGACCATAAGATATAGGAATAGAATTAGTCCACTTGGCCCATCTACTCTGATATGATTCTCGTTCCCATTCATAGAATGTAGAACATTAGAACATAGAACGTTACAGCGCAGTACAAGCCCTTCGGCCCTCGATGTTGTGCCGACCAATGTAACAATTTTATGGCCCTCTATTCTGAACTATTCCAATGCTATCCATATGCCTATCCACTGCCCATTTGAACGCCCTTAAACTTGACGAGCCCACAACTGCTGCAGGCAGGGCATTCCACGCCCTTACTACCCTCTGAGTAACACATCCACCTCTAGCATCTGTCCTATAACTATCACCCCTTAATTTAAAGCTTTGTCCCCTCGTGCTATCCATCTCCATCCGAGGAAAAAGGCTCTCACTATCCACCCTATCTAACCCTCTGATCATCTTATATGTCTCAATTAAGTCACCTCTTAGCCTTCTTCTCTCTAATGAAAATAACTTCAAATCCCTTAGCCTTTCCTCATAAGACCTACCCATCATACCAGGCAACATCCTGGTATACCTCCTCTGCACTCTTTCCAATGCCTCCACATCTTTCTTATAATGTGGTGACCAAAACTGTACACAATACTCCAAGTGCGGCCACACCAGAGTTTTGTACAGTTGCAACATAACATCTTGGCTCCGAAATTCAATCCCTCTACCAATAAATGCTAACACACTATACGCATTCTTAACAACCTTTCTTCTGCCTTCTTCCCATAACCTCGGATCTCCTTATGATTAAGAACCTATCTCTGTCTTAAAGATGCTCAATAAAGTTCATGTTGGAAGATATAGGAAGGATGTCCGAGATAGATTCTTAACTAGAGTGATTGGGGTGTGGAATAGATTGCTTGCTATGATAGTGGAGTGGGACACTGTAGGAACTTTCAAGCGGTTAATGGATAGGCATATGGAGCACCCAGAATTATAGCTTGATCTTGGGATTGGACATAGCTCGGCACAATATTGAGAGCTGAAGGGCCTGTACTATGCTGTAATGTTCAATTTTTAATGATCTGGCATCTACAGCCATCTGTGGCAATGAGTTCCACAGATCCACCACCTTCTGGCTAAATAAATTCCTCCTCATCTTAATTTTCTTACAGGAGCATCCCTTCACTCTGAGGTTGTGCCCTCGAGTTCTAGTCTCTCCCACTAATAGAAACATCTCTCCTGAACCAGGACTCCCAAAGTCCCTTTGTACTTCAAATCTCCCCATTTAGAAAATAGTCTACACCTCTGATCTTCCTAACAAAGTGTACAACCTCACGCTTTCCCACATTGTATTTAATCTGCCATTTCTTTGCTCACTCTCATAGCCTCATTCTGCAGCCTCCTCACTTCTTCAACACTACCTGTCCCTCTACATATCTTTATATCACGTGTAAATTTAGCAACCATGCCCTCAGTTCCATTTTCCAGATTATTAATGTATATAGTGTAAAGTTGTGGTCCCAAAACTGATCCCTGTGAATATCACTAGTTACCGGTTGCCATCCTGGAAAGGACCACCTTATTCCCACTCTCTGCCTTCTGTCTGTCAGTCAATCTTCTATCTATGCCAGTACTTTGCCTCTAAAACTGTTGGCTCTTGGCTTATTTAGCAGCCTCCTGTAAGGCACTTTGTCAAAGGCTTTCTGGAGATCCAAATAAATCCCATCCACTGGCTCTCCTTTTTCTAACTTCTTTGTTACCTCCTCAAAAAATTCTTATAGATTTGTCAGATATGACCTCCCCTTGACGATGCCATGCTGATTCAGGCCTATTTTATCACGCCTTTCCAAGTGCTCCATGATTTCTTCGTTAAAAATGGACTCGAAGATCTTATTCACGACCAATGTCAGGCTAACTAACTATAATTTCCCATCTTCTGCCACCTCCCTTCTTAAACAGGGATGTTACATTAGCCTTTTTCCAGTCTCTGGAACCTTCCCTGACTCCAGTGATTCCTGAAAGATCACCACCAATGCCTCCCCAGTCTCTGTAGCTACTCCTTCAGAATCCTGAGGTGTAGTCCATCTGGTCCTGGTGATTTATTAAATCATTCTGATTCACACATACATGGTCTGCAGATTATTCCCAACACCGTCCCAATTCTCAGATTGGGCCCTAGATCAAAAGCTCCATTTTCCAGGCTGCTGGTAATATCTGGGGCACCAGATAGTATGTGGACGGATTTCCTGATCCTTGCTCAGTGAATATACCTGTGGCTATAATCTGTTACAATTCATTTTAGATTGTGTTTGCAGATGAGCATTTGTTTTGATAGTATTCTGACATATGTTCTGGTCCTTTATTCCCTTATAGTTGGGGCCTTGTTCATCCAAAACTGCTCAGTGTTCCTGAACTTTGTCATAGAATGGCAGAACTCTCACTCAATGGAGAGAGGTTCTTGAAGAACTTGTACCATTTTAAAAAACAGAATCCTGGCAAGGTAAAAGCTTTATTGAACAAGTTATTGAAATTTCAGGGAACTTCAATGAACTGAATTTAAAGTACTTAGATTTGTCCCATCATGCAAGTGAATGTGCATTTTTGTTATAAGAATGCACTATTATGTTTGGGATCTGATGGCACTATTGTCTTCCAGAGAGCTCCAAGATTAAGATTTTTTTTCACGAATTTTCCATAAAAGCATTTAGAAGAGTTGAAGTTCCTCAAATTGGCTGAATTACAATCCCTCCAAAAATAATTTCACAATTGTCTTTTAAAGGATAGCATTTCTTTTTAAACATCAGGTCAGTGGCTTAGATACAATTAGTTACCTGGAGTGCAACAATCACTGTCTCTTGACTGTGGGAAATAGACAAGGGGGGTGGGGAGGGGCAGAGGGCTCACAGTGGTTTAGGGCAAGAGGGGGAATATGTAAAGATATGGAAAAGAATAGGGGAGGATAGAGGATGGAAAGAGGTGAGAGTGAGTGAGAGTAGGACAGGTTGGATGAGTATTGGGGGGGTTGTAATGATAGAGACCTGTGGATGAGATTTTTTTAAAGCAATAGGGAGAGGATTCTGAGCGATAGGATTTATGAGCATTTAGAGAAATTCAATATGATCAGGCATAGTCAACACGGCTTTGTTAAAGGCAGATCCTGCCTTACGAGCCTAGATGAATTTTTCAAAAATGTGACTGAACACATTGACGAATGAAGAGCAGTGGACGTGGTTTACATGGATCTCAGCAAGGCATTTGATAAGGTCCCCCATGCTAGACTTCTTGAGAAGGTAAGAGGGCATGGGATCGAAGGGACTGGCTTGCCTGCAGAAGGCAGAGAGTAGTTGTGGATGGGTCTTCTGCATGGAAATCAGTCAGCAGTGGAGTGCCCCAGGGATCTGTTCTCGGACCCTTGCTGTTTGTCATTTTCATAAATGACCCGGATGAGGAAGTGGAGGGATGGATTAGTAAGTTCGCTGACAATACGAAGGTTGGTGGTGTTGTGGATAGTCTGGAGGGATGTCTGAAATTGCAGCGAGACATAGATAGGATGCAAGACTGGGCAGAGAAGTGGCAGATGGACTTCAACACGGATAAATGTGTGGTGGTCCATTTTGGCAGGACCAATGGGATGAAGGAGTATAATATCAAGAGTAGGAGTCTTGGCAGTGTTAAGGAGCAGAAGGATCTTGGGGTCTGGGTCCATAGGTCTCTTAAATCTGCCCTGCAAGTGTAGATGTGGTCAGGAAGGCATATGGTGTCCTGGCCTTCATTAATAGAGGAATTGAGTTTCGGAGTCAGGAGGTAATGCTGCAACTTTATAAGACCCTTGTCAGACCCCACTTGGAATATTGTGTGCAGTTCTGGTCACCTCACTATAGGAAGGATGTGGAAGCTATTGAGAGGGTGCAGAAGAGATTTACAAGGATGTTGCCTGGATTGGGGGGCATGCTTTATGAAGATAGGTTGAGAGAGCTAGGTCTCTTCTCCCTGGAGAGACGAAGGTTGAGAGGCGACCTGATAGAGGTTTATAAATGTTGAGAGGAATAGATAGGGTGGATTCTCAGAGGCTCCTTCCCAGGGCTGAAATGGTCGCTACGAGAGGACACAGGCTAAAGGTGCTGTGGCGCAAGTACAGAGGAGATGTTAGAGGTAAGTTTTTCACTCAGAGGGTGGTGAGTGAATGGAATCGGTTGCCGTCAGTGGTGGTAGAGGCGAACTCGTTGGGGTCTTTTAAGAGACTTCTGGATGAGTACATGGGATGTAGTGGGATTGGGAGTTACAGATAGTTCTATGGCCTGGTAAGTATAGATATGATTGGCACAACTTGTGGGCCAAAGGGCCTGTTTGTGCTGTAGTGTTCTATGTTCAATAGTAAGTAGTCTGACGGACAAATTTAAACTCTTAAAAATTCTCCCAAATGAGTAATGCCTGAAGCTTATTAATGTACCTCTCTGGGAACCCCTTAATGTTATCAGCGGTGTGGGAATTTTTATAAAAAATAGTTCAAGATCTGAATTAATTGTATCTGGATTGTTTTGTTCAGTTTTGCCTTTTAGTTTGTGGTGTGTTGACATTCCTGGCTGTAATTGGACGCTACGTTCCTGGTCTCCTCCTATGCTACATCAGCTGTAAGTGTAGTTTTAATAATTTTGACTTTGACCTTGAAAAGTTCATTCCATATAAAGAGTTATTTTCACTTGTCTTCTGTACCTCTCACTGTTGGTTTGTACTTGGTGAGCTGCAGTGAATTTGAAAACCAGTGTTCTGATGGAAATTTTGGTCAAGATTGTAACCCCACTTTACCAGATTTAGTTTCCATTGCTGCTGGTGGCTGGAATGCTCCCAATTTAGACAATCAAATTAATGCTATTTCAAAAATGCTTGAAGATTTGTTGAAAAAATATAGACTATAAAAGTGCCTGGGCAAATCAGCAAGTTGAAACATCTCATCTTTCACGTCTGTTGTTTGGAGTTCGATAAAGGAAGAAATGTGATGATATAATTACCAAAGTTGAGGAAAATGAACTCAATATGGATTTTTTATCTGAATTATTTGACAAATAGATTTTCAGGCAAAACCAACAATGATGGAACTCCTCAGAAAAAGATTTTGAAAATTTCCCTGGACCATTTAAAGCTTCCTTTTCAAACCAGTTTGATGCTTGAGCATTGTGTGCTTGTTTTGACTAGGAGAGAGCATCAATCTCTCAAATATTCCTGTGCACCCCAGTCAGTCAGGAGAGGAGCAAGCTGTTTTGCAAAGAATGGTAAACTTTCGCATGAGCTCATCCGAAGAGTGAGAGACCAAAGTGGGACAGTGTATGCAATCATGGACAGATTTGGAAGGATGGGAGATGGGTTTATGATCACTCTTGGAAACAGCCTACTAATGGAAATGAGTAGGGATTTAAAAATGCTTGTAATTAATACTCGTTGTATGTTTAACACTTCTTTTACATGACTGATTTGAAATCTGCTTAAGAAATAGTGATCTGATGTTGTGTTTTCTATGCCATGTTATTCTTGCTTTTGAAAGGATCAAACTAATCGATAATGAGGAGAGGTGTTGCTTTATGTTAGAAGACACTTTACCTCATTGTTTATTGATGAATGATGTTGGATTTGAAAATTCAACTTGGGTCACTGTTACTCTCTCTAATGGTATCCAGGCTTGGCCTGACAAGTGTCCATCAACTTGTGCCACACAAGTATCAGACAATTACCATCTCCCAAAAAGAGGATTCATTGTCCCTTGATATTCAATCACATTACTATTGCTGAATTTCATACTACCAACATCCTGGGGGTTGCCATTGGCCAGAAACTCAGTTGGACTAACCATATAAATACTGTGGCTACCAGAGAAGATCAATGGCTAAGCATCCTGAGGCAAGAAACTCATTACCTGACTCCCCAAAGCTTGTCCAGCATCTACAAGGCAAAAATGAGGAATATAATGGAATACTCACCACTTGCCTGGATGAGTGTAGTCCAATGCAGTCGAAACATGACACCAACCAGGATAAAGGAGTCGACTTGATTGTTATTCCTTTCACAAACATTCAATCTATCCACCACTGATGAACAGATAGTGAGTACCATCTACAAGATGCATTGGAGGAATGAACCAAGGTTTCTTAGACAGCACCTTCCAAACTTATGACCACTGTTATCTAGATAAACAAGAACAGGAGATACCTGGTAATACTAGAAGGTTCCCCTCCAAGTCACTTTTCTTAATTAGATACAGTAGGTTTTAAAAGTATTTACTCCCACACTCTGCCATGCTTCAACCTTGCACTTGTCTGCTGCTTAAATATAGAAAGAACATTTGTTCACAGCCAGATTACCTGGCTTAACCTTCAAGGCCTTCCTGCAGTAGTTATTCACACATTTTTTCACAATTATTTCTTTTCCCTTAGTGATTGGCATACTGCTCTGGCCCTTGGCTATTTATCACCAATTGGGGTTAAAAATCTATGCCAGAATTGAACCTGTGCTCAAGCGGCTGGATTTCAGCGTGAAGGGATACATGTTGACAAAACAACGGGAACGGCAGTGTGAGTAATTGGGGTGGGGGGGGGGATGCTTTGCAATGAGTGTAATTAACCTTTTTTATTGCATGCTTTTAATTTCTATATGAATGACCCTCTGCTGCATTTTGTAAAAGTGAATATTGTTTGAGATTAAGTATAATGCATCAGAACCCTAGTGCAATGCCTTTTCTTCTAGTGCAGTATATAAAACAGTTAAGGAGCTTGGTTCACTTATAGGAAAGTATGTCCAACTTCATACAGTTGAAATAATTGGTTTGAATGAGCCTTGGCCTGAGGGAAGGACCATTATAGCCATTGGTGAAATTTGGTAGCTCAGTGTTCCAGGGTTCCAGTGTTTCATACGTGATAGAGGCAAAGGGCTGAAGGGTGAGGGGAGTGGTATTGTTAGTCAGGGAAAGTGTTGCAGCAGTGCTCAGGCAGGACAGATTAGAGGGCTTGTCTACCAAGGCCATATAGGTGGAGCTGAGAAACAGGAAAGGTATGACCGTATTAATGGGGTTGCATTATCGACTACCCAATAGTCAGCGAGAATTAGAGGAGCAAATCTGCAGAGATATACAGACAACTGCCGGAAACATAAAGTTGTAAAAGAAGGGGATTTTAACTTTCCACATATAGATTGGGACTCCCATACTGTTAAAGATCTAGACGATGTGAGGTTGGTAAAATGTCTTCAGGAAAATTTTCTAAATCAATATATAGAGGTACCAAGTAGAGCAGATGCAACATTAGATCTCCTGTTAGGAAATGAGTTAGGACAAGTGGCAGAAGTGTCTTTAGGGGAGCACTTTGGTTCTAATGATCGTAATGCCATTAGTTTCAACTTGATCGTGGATAAAGATAGACCTGGTTCTCGGGTTGTGTTCTGAACTGGAAAAGGGCCAAATTTGAAGAAATGAGAAAGGATCTAAAAAGTGTGGATTGGGACAGGCTGTTCTCTGGCAAGGATGTGATTAGTAAGTGGGAGGCCTTCAAAGGAAAAATTTTGAGAGTGCAGAGTTTGTATGTTCCTGTCAGAATTAAAGACAAAGTGAATAAGAATAAGGAACCTTGGTTCTCGAGGGATTTGCAACTCTGATAAAGGAGGAGAGGGATGTATGACATGTATAGGCAACAGGGAACAAATAAGGTGCTTGAGGAGTATAAAAAGTGCAAGGAACTACTTAAGAAGGAAATCAGGAGGGCTAAAATAAAACATGAGGTTGCAGTCAAGGTGAAGGATAATCCTAAGAGCTTCTACAGGCATATTAAGAGCAAAAGGATAGAAAGGAATGAAACTAGTCCTCTTAAAGATCAGAGTTGCCGGCTTTGTATAGAACCAAAAGAAATGGGGGAGATATTAAATGGGTTTTTTGCATCCATATTTACTAAGGAAACTGACATGGAGTCTACAGAAAAAAGGCAAACAAGTAAGGAGGTCATGAAACCTATACAGATTAAAGGGAATGAGATGCTCGCTGTCTTGAGGCAAATCGGAGTAGATAAATCCCCAGGACCGGACAGGGTATTCCCTCGGATCTTGAAGGAGACTAGTGTTGAAATTGCAGGGGCCCTAGCAGATATATTTAATATGTTGGTATCCACGGGTGAGGTGCTGGATGATTGGAGGATAGCTCATGTCGTTCTGCTGTTTAAAAAAAGCTCAAAAAGTAATCCAGGAAATTATAGGCAAGTAAATTTGATGTCAGTAGTAGCTAAATTATTGGAAGGAGTACTAAGAATTAGGATCTACAAATACTTGGATGGACAGGGACTTATTAGGGAGAGTCAATATGGCTTTGTGCATGGTAGGTCATGTTTAACCAATCTATAAGAGTTTTTCGAAGAGGTTACCAGAAAAGTGAATGAAGGGAAGGCAGTGGATGTTGTCTACATGGACTTCAGTAAGGTCTTTGACAAAGTCCCAGATGGGAGGTTAGTTAGGAAGGTTCAATCGCTAGGTACACATGGAGAGGTAGTAAATTGGATTAGACATTGGCTCAATGGAAGAAGACAGCAAGTGGTAGTGGAGGATTTCTTCTGAGTGGAGGCCCGTGACTAGTGGTGTGCCGCAGGGGTCAGTGTTGAATCCATTGTTGTCTGTCATCTATATCAATAATCTGGATGACAAAATGGTAAATCGGATCAGCAAATTTGCTGATGGTACAAAGATTGGCGGTGTAGTGGACAGTGAGAAAGGTTTTCAAAGCTTGCAGAGGGATTTGGACCAACTAGAAAAATGGGCTGAAAAATGGCAGATGGAGTTTAATGCAGACAAATGTGAGGTATTGCACTTTGGAAGGACAAACCAAGGTAGAACATACAAGGTAAATGGTAGGACACTGAAAAGTATGGTAAAACAGAAGGATCTGGGAATACAGATACATAATTTCCTAAAAGTGGTATCACAGGTAGTTAGGGTTGTAAAGAGTGCTTTTGCAACATTGGCCTTTATAAATCAAAGTATTGAGTATAAGAGTTGGAATGTTATGGTGTGATTGTATAAGACATTGGTGAAGCCGAAATTAGAGTATTGTGTGCAGTTTTAGTCACCTAATTACAGGAAGGATATTAATAAGGTTGAAAGAGTGCAGAGAAAGTTTACAAGGATATTGCCAGGACTTGAGAAACTGAGTTACAGACAAAGCTTGAATAGGTTAGGACTTTATTCCCTGGAGCATAGAAGAATGAGGGGAGATTTAATAGAGGTTTATAAAATTATGACGGGTATAGATAGAGTGAATGCAAACAGGCTTTTTCCACTGGAGTTAGGGGAGAAAAAACTAAGGACATGGGTTAAGCGTGAAGGGGGAAAAGTTTTAAAGAGAATATTGGAGGAGATCTTCTTCACAGAGTGGTGAGAATGTGGAATGAGCTGCTAGATAAAGTGGTAAATGCGGGCTCACTTTTAATATTTAAGAAAACTTTTGCAGGTACATGAATGAGAAGGGTGTGGAGGGATATAATCCAGGTGCAGGTCAGTGAGACCAGGCAGAAAAATAGTTTGGCACAGTCAAGAAGGGCCAAAAGGCCTGTTTCTATGCTGCAGTGTTCTATGTTAGTCAAGTACACACAACTTATGGTGTATCTTCAGTAATAAATTTGATTGTCAGTAAATTAAGTTAGAAATAATTAAAACTATTCCCTCCCAGTTGCACATTGAAGTTATCAACCCATCTTGCTCAAATCAAGAGAGACAAATTATAGCTGCAACTTTCCTTTTACAGTTGTTACATAGCTATTTTCTGAAATGAGTAGAAAACATTAAATAGCTTAGTGCAAGTGTGATCAATTTGATTGAGGAATTGTCTCCATCTAGTACGGTATTAGGCCCCCTTTTATCCAGAGCACATCTTACTCCTTGAAAGAACTCTAATTGATTAACATGATTTCCTTTCCAAAAAAAACCACATTGACTCTTCCCAATTGCCTTGTGTTCTAACTGTCCAGCTGTGACTTCCTTAATGATCAATTCTAATATCTTCCCAATGATCTATCATGCTATAACTGGCTTATAGATTCCCATTTTCTGCTTTCCCTTCATGAACAGAGTAGTTTTATCTGCTACTTTCAAGTGTAGTAGATTTTGGAAAATTGATATTATGCATCTATTAACGCTCTCTAGAGATTCCCTCCATAGATTCATTCCCTTTGTTAATTTGGATCTTGTTATTACCAAGCAAATCCATGATACTAGAAAGGTTAAAGTTAGTATCAAACTATATATAATTGTGCAAAGATAGATTGCAGGTCAGAAGATTGGACAGGATATATGGTACAGCAAAAGATGTCTAAAAGAGCAATAAGGAGAAAACTAGTCTGAAATAAAATAGTAAGAATTTTTATAAATATTTGGAAAGGGTTAACAAAGTAAACGATCATCCTAGAAGTAAGCCTCGAGAATTTATAATAGAAAACTTGGGGAAGGCAAATGAATTGAACAGATATTTTGCACCAGTCTATAGTGGACACAAGTAACATCGCAGAAGCAGCTATAAATCAGGAAATGAAAGAGGAAGGAACTTGGGAAAATTAGTTGCCATAGGAAATGGTAGTTAGTAAATTGTTGAGCTACAAGTTGATGAGCCAGGGTCCTGATGTGTTATATCCTAAGGTCTTAAAAGAACTGTCTAGTGAAATAGCTGATGCATTGGTTTTAATTTTCCAAAATTCCCTAGACTTGGAAAGTCCCATTTTAGATTGGAAGAAGCAAATATATCTCCCATTATTCAAAAAGGGAGGGAGACAGAAAGCAGGAAATTACAGGCCAGCTAGACTAACATCTGTCATAGGGAACATATTGAAAGATATTATTAAAGAAATTATAGCAGGGCACTTGGATAGATTGAAGATAATCGGGCAGAGCCAACATGGTTTTGTTAAAATGAAAATCACATTTAATCAACTTGTTGGAGTTCTTTGAAGAAATAACATATGCTGTGGATAAAAGGAAACTGGTGGATATACTGTATTTAAATTTCCATAAGAAATTTGATAAAGTCTTGACGTTAAAATTTATTGTGAAAAATAAAAGTTTGTGATATGGAGATAACATACTGACATAGATACAAGATTGGTTGGCTAACAGGAAACAGTAGGCATAAATAGGCCATTTCCTAGTTGGTAAAATGTAACAAATAGTATGCCACAGGGATCAGTGCTGAGACCTCAATTGTTTACAATTACATAAATGATTTTGAAGGGGTGGATGGGAATATTGTGTGAAAATTACCACTTCGGAGTCAGACTGGAGGAACAACAATACAGTTTTATTTAATGAAGCTTCGTGGAGAAAAGGTACCAGCACCCCACTGTACTGGACAGCTACTTTCTCTCCCTGAAACAATAGAAGCAGTCCATCTTTATATCCTTTACACAATCGGTGGAATGGACACAATTATCACATCATTATAGTCAAATGGGTACAACATTTCTTAGCTCATTATTATGGATAGGTATAGCCATTATCGTTTCAATATCACGTTGTTCCATGAACGGGTACATTTCCTCTTTAAAACATAGAACATTACAGCGCAGTACAGGCCCTTCGGCCCTCGATGTTGTGCCAGCCAGTGGACCCTCTAATCTAAACTATTCCAATATCATCCATATGCCTATCCACCAACCATTTGAATGCCCCCAAAGTAGGCGAGTCCACAACTGCTGCAGGCAGGGCATTCCACGCTCTCACCACCCTCTGTGTAAAGAACCTGCCTCTGACATCCGTCCTATAACTACCACATCTTAATTTAAAGTTATGTCCCCTTGTGTTGGTCATCACCATCCGAGGAAAAAGGCTTTCACTATCCACCCTATCCAATCCCTTGATCATCTTATACGCCTCAATTAGGTCACCGCGTAACCTTCTTCTCTCTAATGAAAATAACCTCAGGTCCCTCAGCCTTTCCTCATAAGCCTTCCCACCATACCAGGCAACATCCTGGTAAACCTCCTCTGCACCCTTTCCAATGCTTCCACATCTTTCTTATAATGCGGCGACCAGAACTGTACGCAATACTCCAAGTGCGGCCGCACCAGAGTTTTGTACAGTTGTAAAATAACCTCACGGCTCCTAAGTTCAATCCCTCTACCAATAAAAGCTAACACACCGTACGCCTTCTTAACAACTTTATCAACCTGGGTGCCAACTTTCAAAGAGCTATGTACTCGTACCCCAAGATCCCTCTGCTCGATAACACTATTAAGGGTCCTTCCATTAGCCCTATATTTCATATGCCTGTTATTCCTACCAAAGTGAATCACCTCACACTTATCCGTATGGAATTCCATTTGCCACCTCACGGCCCAGCTCTGCAACCTATCTATGTCCCTCTGCAAACTGTAACATCCATCCTCGCTGTCTACAACTCCCCCCACTTTGGTATCGGCAGCAAATTTACTAATCCAACCCTCTACACCCTCATCTAGGTCATTTATAAAAATGACAAACAGCAATGGCCCTAAAACAGATCCTTGAGGTACACCATTTGTAACTGCACTCCAGGTTGAATATTTCCCATCAACCACCACCCTCTGTCTTCTATCAGCTAGCCAATTCCTAATCCAAACTGCTAAATCACCTTCAATCCCGTGCATCTGCACTTTCTGCAGTAGCCTACCATGGGGAACCTTATCAAACGCTTTGCTAAAATCCATATACACTACATCAACTGCCTTACCCTTATCTACCTCTTTGGTCACCTCCTCAAAAAACTCAATAAGGTTTGTGAAGCACGACCTACCCTTCACAAAACCGTGCTGACTATCCCTAATCAATTCATTTCTCTCTAGATGCTTATAAATCCTATCCCTTATAATTCCTTCCAAGACTTTGCCCACAACAGAAGTCGGGCTCACCGGTCTATAATTTGCAGGATGGTCCCTGCTCCCCTTTTTTGAACAAAGGGACAACATTTGCCATCCTCCAGTCTTCCGACACTATACCTGTAGCCAACGACGACATGAAGATCAAAGCCAAAGGCTCTGCAATCTATTCTCTAGCCTCCCAGAGAATCCTAGGGTAAATCCCATCTGGCCCAGGGGACTTATCAATTTTCATACCCTCAAGATTCACTAACACCTCCTCCTTATGAACCTCAATCCTGCCCAGTCTACAACCTGGTATCGCAGCATTCTCCCCGACAACACTGTCTTTCTCCTGCGTGAATACTGACGAAAAATACTCATTCAGTGTCTCTCCTATCTCCTCAGGCTCCACGCACAACTTCCCACTGCTACCTCTGACTGGCCCTAATCTTGCCCTAACCAATCTTTTATTATTTATATACCTGTAAAAAGCTTTAGGATTCTCCTTAATCCTATCCACCAAAGTCTTCTCGTGTCCTCTTCTAGTTCTTCTCAACTCCCTCTTTAGCTCCTTTCTGGCTAATTTATAGCTCTCCAGTGCCCTAACTGAGCCTTCACGTCTCATCATTATATAAGCCTCCTTCTTCCTCTTCACCAGAGATTCAACTTCCCTAGTACACCATGGTTCCCTCACTCGCCCACTTCCTCCCTGCCTGGCAGGTACATATTCATTAAGGACATGCAGAAGCTGTTCCTTAAATATGCTCCACATTTCAGATGTCCCCAGCCCCTGCAATTTCCTGCTCCACCCTATGCATCCTAAATCTCTCCTAATAGCCTCATAATTACCTTTCCCCCAGCTATAACTACTGTTATTCGGTACGTGCCCATCCCTTTCCATCACTAAGGTAAACGTAACCGAATTGTGGTCACTATCACCAAAGTGCACACCCACCTCCAATTCTAACACCTGGTCTGGTTCATTACCCAGTACCAAATCCAATATAGCCTCGCCTCTTGTTGGCCTATCTACATACTGAGTCATGAAACCTTCCTGCACACATTGAACAAAAACTGACCCCTCTAACGTACTTGAACTATAGCTTTTCCAATCGATATTAGAAAAGTTAAAGTCCCCCATTACAACTACCCTGTTACTTTCACACCTATCCAGGATCAACGTTGCAATCCCTTCCTCTACTTCTCTGGAACTTTTTGGAGGCCTATAAAAAACTCCCAACAGTGTGACCTCTCCTTCCTTGTTTCTAATCTCAGCCCACACTACCTCAGCAGACAAGTCCACATCAAATGTCTTTTCTGCCACCGTAATGCTGTCCTTAACTAACAATGCCACTTCCCCCCCTCTTCTACCACCACTTCTGCTCTGACTGAAACATCTGAACCCCGGAACCTGCAACAACCATTCCTGCCCATGCTCTATCCACATCTCTGAAATGGCCACAACATCGAAGTCCCAAGCACCAATCCAGGCTGCAAGTTCATCCGCCTTATTGTGTATGCTCCTCGCACTAAAGTATACACACTTCAAACCACCGTCCCGTTTGCCACTATACTGCTGCGACCTAGAAACCTTATCCGTGACCTCCCTATTCACATCCTCCTGTATACTGGCACAACAATTCAGGTTCCCATCCCCCTCCCTGAATCAGTTTAAACCCCACCGAATAGCACTGGTAAATTTACCCCCCAAGATATTGGTACCTCTCCGGTTCAGGTGCAGACCATCCCTCTTGTAGAGGTCCCATCTTCCCCAGAATGAGCCCCAATTGTCCAAATACCTGAACCCTTCCCTTCTGCACCATCAATGACTTAATTTATTCTATTCTTGTAGTACATGGTTCCTTTGTGTTTATGCATTTCTGTTATTAATCTCCCTATCAGACCCCATTATCCCAAGACTATCTTTATCTCTTTTAAGTTGCCTGACTATATGAAGTGTCTGTTTTTTTTTATTTAATTAACTTTCAGTCCTGTGGTTTAAATTTTAAGTGATTGTCTGTTAGAAGTCAGCGCAGGTTTAATGCCTTTTAACCCCTTATGTGCCAGACAGCTATTTTTATGCCAGGTACCCATCTTTATGGCTTTTTCCACCTTCAATCCCGTCTTTTGGTCAATTATTATTCTTAGTAATCTTTTAGACCAACGGCTGCATTTTCATATGTATAGTTGGCTTCCTTCTTTGATGGATACACTGGCTCCCGGCACAATTCTGGTTGTCATAACCTGGCAGCAGACTTTTAGGCATCCAACAGTCAAACAACAGACAATTACAATTGAAATAAGCATGACCAATCCATGTAATAAATAAGATTCCCAGGACACCCCTATCAGCCATTCCAGCCAGTTACTTCCTTCCTTCGGTCCCTGTCTGAAGCTATCAAGTTGTTTCCTGATGTCATTGATGACTTGTGTAATGTTGTAAGATTACATGGTTGTGCCTTTACTGCCTATAATTATACACACTCCCTCTTGTGCTAACTGGTAGTCTACTGCATATTGTGTTTGTTGTGCATATAATCTCAATTCAGCCATTTCTTGATTAACAGCCTCCAGTGCTTTTGAAGTGCTCTTTCCCAGGACTGTTAGTCCACAAACAATGTGATTCCTATTCTTTGCACTAATCACTCCTGCTGTCCCCTCCAGAGTCAAGACTCCAAGGAACTCGTATCCCAGTGAGGATCCCATTGTGCTCAGGGCTTCCCAGTTGGCACAGAATTCTTTGCTGATAGCCTGGGTTACTATTCTCCTCCATACGTGCCCCTTCTGAGGGCATGGAACAGTTAGTGGTCCTATTGTTCCTATTGCAAAACAGTTTGGGAGGTTTGCTGTTTCTGTCGTGTAAGTGCCACTGAAGAGGAACATATATTCCTTCTTAGTCCGGTAACATTTAATGTCTCGATTATGAATTTGTTCGTATTGCCAATTGTTCAATTTACTTGATTCCCCATTTGATCCCACCACCTGGTAAGTATCAAATGGGTATGTCCATTTGGCTGAGCTTACGTGAATTCCATTACACTGTCCACAAATGAGCTGTCTTCCCACAGCTATATTCAGATATTTCTGTCCCTCACAAGTGCAAGTAATCTGTCCCTTATTAACCCGATAATGTTGATGGACACACTGCGTCTGCACACGGGAATCATTCTTAGGGACCAAGGCACAGGCACATCCCCATCCCTGCTCCGGAAAACAAAGAGGATAGCTTGCAGTATCTGAGCAAGCTTTTCCTCCCACCTGTTGGACCCCCCTACACAGGATCTGCGGAGTTTACAAGTCCCACAAGTTTTCCTTGTATACCTCTTTTATATTTGTCAATATGTCCCTTGCATCTAATGTATCAGCGGTATATAAATCATAAGGAGTCGACCCAGGGGTGGCTACAAATAGGGCTTCTACAGATTGTGAAAATGGGTAACGTGCAGTTAGGTTCCCATGTAAATGTACATGAGTCTTATAAAATAGATTATTTTCTCCAATCCAGTTGAATTTACAGTCGCAACAACGCAAAGAAATAAAGTAACATACGCGATTACATACATATTCGCAACGATCAAACCTAACACTATAATTTATACAATATCCAAAAGTTATTATCTGTTAACTTGTACACGCCAGTTGTTCTTGCTTGCAGTCTTTGCCTGTGTTGTGGAAAGTAGTTCTGTTAGTTCACTCATTCATTCATTCCTTTGTGTAATTTCAGCTGTGTCCAATGTTTCTATATACCTTTCCCTCATATGTCTATACAGGCACAGGTGTCTCCACTAATTATGACTTCATATGGCCCATTCCATTTTGGTGCAAACCCTGGTTTGCCAGGTAATGTTTTTACTAGGACGTGACACCCCATTGCTGGGACATCAGGGAGTATTTCAAGCTCTCTCTCCACGTCTCTTTGTTCCTGATTACTTCTTACCAATTTGTGCATCTCTTTGAGTTGGGTTCTTAGTTCCGAAACATATTTCTTGATTTTATCTTTTAGTGGACCTACATTGGTCCCAGCTGTTATGATGCTTTCTGGTAATTGCATCGCCCGTCCTGTTATTAGTTCATAAGGGGTTAATCCAGTTGTCTGGTTTGTGGTAGCTCTTAATCTCATTAGTATAGTGGGCAATACCTCCGTCCACCTTTTTCCCAATGTTTGTATGATTTAGCTAGTGCATTTTTGAGTGTTCTATTCATACATTCTACCATTCCAGAATTCTGTGGGTGGTAAGGGATGTGAAATTTTTGTTTTATCCCCATTAATTGATATACTGTTTTACCACCTTTGCAGTGAAGTGTGTCCCTTGGTCCAAATCAATTCAGAGGGGTACTCCCCATTTAGGCTTCTGCCAGTATCCTGGGTACTGTGGTAGCAGTACAATTTGTAGTAGGGAATGCTTCTACCATCTGGTGAACTGGTCTATAACAACCAGACAATAAGTTTTGCCGCAGGATTCTGGTAGTGGCCCTGTGAAATCTATTTGCAGATGTTCCCAGGGTCCCTTTGGTCTCGGCTGGTGCCCAATTTTAATTTTTATGCATCTACCAAGGTTGTGTTGCACATGTCACGCATCGGTCGGGCTATATCTCTTCCCATCCTTTTCCACGACCATTGCTTTTCTACACTAGTTATTGTGGCCTCTCTACCCACATGTGAGAGTCCATGATGTAGTTCCAGTAGGGTGTATTGTATGCACTTTGCTGCTATTACCTTATCTCCCCGTTTCCAAATGTTGTCAGTTTATCCCTGAAAGTAGGCAGTCAAGTGGATAAAGTTGTTAAGAAGGCATATGGAGTCTTAGCTTTTATTGGTAGGGGGATTGAATTTAGGAGCCGCAGCATCATGTTGCAACTGTACAAAAAACTCTAGTGCGGCCGCACTTGGAGTATTGTGTGCAGTTCTGGTCGCCACATTATAAGAAAGATGTGGAGGCATTGGAGGGGGTACAGAGGAGGTTTACCAGGATGTTGCCTGGTATGGAGGGCAGGTCTTATGGAGAGAGGCTGAGGGATTTGAGGTTGTTTTCGTTAGAAAGGAGGCGGCTAAGAGGGGACCTAATCGAAACATATAAGATGATTAGAGGTTTAGATAGGGTGGACAGTGATAGCCTTTTTCCTAGGATGGAGAAAGCTAGCACGAGGGGACACAGCTGTAAATTAAGGGGTATGAGTTATAGGACGGATAGCAGAGGTAGGTTCTTTACTCAAAGAGTGATTAGGGAGTGGAATGCCCTGCCTGCAGCTGTTGTAGATGCGCCAAGTTTGGTGGCGTTTAAGAGGTTAATTGATAAGTATATGGAAGAGAAGGGAATGGTTTAGTTTTGGAGGGGCATTGCTTTTTATTTTGGTCGGCACAACATCGAAGGCCGAAGGGCCTGTTCTGTACTGTAATGTTCTATGTTCTATTGTCAGTTCCTTTGACTGCTCCCTGTGCTTCCCACCTCTCCTTTTCCTCTTTCGAGACATCCTCATGCAAGTCTTGGATACTTATCTTGTCCCTTGCCTGTTGTATTGCTGCTATTGGCAGCTCATCATTTGTCTCCTGTCCTAAGGCTAATTGGGCCGCCCTATCTGCAGCTTGGTTTCCTTTGAAATTTAACCAGTCCTGGTTATCTCTTCTTGGCTCTTTCTGGTTGCTTTAATTTTAATTACTGCGACTTCTCTAGGTTTCTTGCTGGCTCTCATCAATGCCTCAATCCTTTGCTTAATAGGGGTTCCTCCCTTAATTATGACCCCTTTTCTTTCCCAGGCTGTCATATAGTCATGTATGACCCCGAACGCATAGCGACTATCTGAATAGATATTTACTGTTTCACCTTTGGATAACTCTAGTGCCTGTGTGAGTGCCACTAGTTCTGCTATTTGTGCATTGTTCCATCAATTCTTCCTGATCTTACTGTTTCTAATTTGTCATTCACTACTGCTCACCCTGTCCGGGGTGATCCTTCCACATATTTGCATGACCCATCTACAAAAAGTGTCTCCTCAGCTGTTACTAAAGGTGTATCCTTTATCCTACCCTCTCCTTCGTCCGTATCTACATCCTCACAATTGTGCAGCTCTCCCACATCTAAAATCCCTTCTGCTGGGTTATCTCCTGTAGCCCTTATTATTGTTACACTTGCTTGGAGGTAGGAGGACAGGTTCCCACTTACCCCTTCTCGTATTTGAGGCTGACCTTAGTTTCACCGTATTCAGCATCTCCACCAGGGTATGTTTTGTGTGAAGGATTATATTCCCCGTCATGATTACTGGTTCGCTAACCTTTATGGCCCAGCCAGTGCAGTCCAAAGCACCTATGCATCTTGGCAGTCTAGTGACTACCGGCCCTTCTGCAGTGGAACAATAGGGCAGACCAGAACACTGCATTTGCCTGAGGAAGACACGGAGTGTTGAAAGCTCGCGGATTTACTATCAAATAAATTGGTTGGATTAAAATTGGTGTTGTAAAACCTTACTGAGTTTACCCCAGTCCAACGCTGGCATCTCTACATCGTGGAACAATACCCCATGGGTCTCTTTTTTTGGCCATGGTGCTGTGTTACCACTGCAGAATAGAATCCTCCCTCATTGCTATAATGGCTATGGAAGTCCTTATTAGAATCAGGTAATTCGATATTAATTCAGTTTTTAGTTTACTGTAAGCCTCTTCCTGCTTGGGTCCCCATTCAACAGGATCTAAAGCTGGTTTTCCCCCTTTGACTAATCTGTGCTACTTTTGCAAATCCTAGGATGAAACTCCAGCTATAGTTGAATAATCCCAGCACCTTTCTGACCCCTCTTATGGTGACGCGTCGCGGCATTTGTTGTATTGCCTTCTTTTGGACCGTTGATATTTCTTTAAGTCCTTATGATATAAGTTGTACTAGGTACAGGACCTGTCTTCCCAATTTGTGCCTTTTTGGGGCTCACCTTTAACTCTGCAATTTTTAATTTGCTCAGTACAGAGTACAAGTCTACATGATGTCCTGACTTGGACTCTGGAGCTATTAGGATGTCGTCTACATATTGTAGAATTGTACTACCCTCTGGCAATTCTACCCTGTTCAGGATGGCACTCTTTGCTCTGTGGAAGATAGTGGGGCTGTTGTGGAATCCTTATGGTAAATGGGTCCAAGTGTACTGTTTGCCTCCCACTGTAAAGGCAAATTTGTCTTGAGATTCAGGAACTAATGATAAGGACCAGAAGCTGTTGACTGTGTCCAACACTGAATATTTTGTGCTCCTGTGACAGTCCATTCAGGATTGTGGAAGGGCTTACTACAATAGGGTGCAACTTGGATATGACTTTTGAGTCCGGTGTAATAGAACATAGAACACTACACACAAACAGACCCTTCGGCCCACAAGCTGTGCCGATCATATCTATACTTACCAGGCCATAGAACTATCTGTAACTCCCAATCCCATTAAATCCCATGTACTCATCCAGAAGTCTCTTAAAAGACCCCAGCGAGTTCGCCTCTACCACCACTGACGTCAACCGATTCCATTCACTCACCACCCTCTGAGTGAAAAACTTACCTTTAACATCTCCTTCGTTTTAGTTAAGGATCTAACATCAGATCCATTTTAGTTAAGCCGGTATCTAACTTGGTTTCAGCCCACACCCCGGGGATGGACGCACAGATACCTCCGAACCCTTCTGTCTCTAACTCCCAATTCCTAGTGGTGACTGTCGCCGCCTTAATGGTTTCGAGGTGACTTGTGAGTTTCCCTATTCCAGTTTTCCGACCATCCTATCTTGGCCAGATTAATTCTCCCTTTTCCACAGTCTATCAAAATCACATATTCTCTCATCAAATCGTTTCACGTTATTGTATCCTCGTTATTTTTACACACACGAAACCTCATTGATACATATAGATTATTTATCTCTACTGACGTGGTCTCGCTCAGGTAGGCGGGTGTCTTGTTCCCTCCTATCCTGGTCAGGTAAATAATTTTATTTGTAGTGGATAAGGGTAGGTCGGTGACAGATACAGATGCTCCTGTGTCCACTAACATTTCACATTGCCTGCCCCCTATTAGTGCTGACACATAAATCCTTCCCTCCTTCTTACCCTTGTGAATGGGGGCTGCAGACCGTCAGTCTTGCTGATCCTGGGGGTCCTATGGTCCCTCCGGTTCTACTGTGGTCATGTATCGGATCGCAGTTTCCCCATGCTTATCCCAACACACAGGGTTTCAATTTATACTCACAGTGTCCATTGTTACCACGTTGGCACTATGTTTCTCTACCGGAGTCCGATTTAGGTCAGAGTTGATCAGGCTCCTTTTCTCCCCTGCTTTCACAGCACAAACTTAGAACATTACAGCGCAGTACAGACCCTTTGGCCCTCGATGTGCCGGCCAGTGGACCCTCTAACCTGAACTATTCCAATATCATCCATATGCCTATCCACCGACCATTTGAATGCCCCCAAAGTAGGCGAGTCCACAACTGCTGCGGGCAGGGCATTCCACGCCCTCACCACCCTCTGTGTAAAGAACCTGCCTCTGACATCCGTCCTATAACTACCACCTCTTAATTTAAAGTTATGTCCCCTCGTGTTGGTCATCACCATCCCAGGAAAAAGGCTCTCACTATCCACCCTATCCAGTCCTTTGATCATTTTATACGCCTCAATTAGGTCACCGCGTAACCTTCTTCTCTCTAATGAAAATAACCTCAGGTCCCTCAGCCTTTTCTCATAAGGCCTTCCCACCATACCAGGCAACATCCTGGTAAACCTCCTCTGCACCCTTTCCAATGCTTCCACATCTTTTTTATAATGCGGCGACCAGAACTGTACGCAATACTCCAAGTGCGGCCGCACCAGAGTTTGTACAGTTGTAACATAACCTCACGGCTCCTAAATTCAATCCCTCTACCAATAAAAGCTAACACACCGTACGCCTTCTTAACAACTTTATCAACCTGGGTGCCAACTTTCAAACAGCTATGTACTTGTACCCCAAGATCCCTCTGCTCGACAACACTATTAAGGGTCCTTCTATTAGCCCTATATTTCATATGCCTGTTATTCCTACCAAAGTGAATCACATCACACTTATCCGTATTGAATTTCATTTGCCACCTCACGGCCCAGCTCTGCAACCTATCTATGTCCCTCTGCAAACTGTAACATCCATCCTCGCTGTCTACAACTCCCCCCACTTTGGTATCGTCATCAAATTTACTAATCCAACCCTCTACACCCTCATCTAGGTCATTTATAAAAATGACAAACAGCAGTGGCCCCAAAACAGATCCTTGAGGTACACCACTTGTAACTGCACTCCAGGTTGAATATTCCCATCAACCACCACCCTCTGTCTTCTATCAGCTAGCCAATTCCTAATCCAAACTGCTAAATCACCTTCAATCCCATGCATCTGCACTTTCTGCAGTATCCTACCATGGGGAACCTTATCAAACGCTTTGCTAAAATCCATATACACTACATCAACTGCCTTACCCTTATCTACCTCTTTGGTCACCTCCTCAAAAAACTCAATAAGGTTTGTGAGGCACGACCTACCCTTCACAAAACTGTACTTGACAGTACAGTTCCCAACTTCACAAACTTTCATGCAATCAGATGGCAACTCTATGTTTGTTCACTAATACAGAGTTCGATGTTAACCGATCTCTGCCACTTCTGCTTCACAATTCAATACTAAATGGTGTTTCTTGGTGTCTCTTTCCCTACTTCAATACGTGACCTTAGCATGGGGGATTTTCTCTCTCAACTACCAGTCGAAGGTGAGGTTCAGAGACAGACATTACCTTGTCCTCTTGTCGATCATCACAAATCATAGTTACTTATCACTATCAGCAAGCAGTTAGTACCTAATACTACAGATATTAGTTTATCCCTTTGCAAACTGTATTCTTGACTCTCTCCGACTCTCACAGATTCAGTGATTTCTACCCCAATGCCAATCGTGGCCAGTCGATCTCACCAGAAATAGGATCCTGCCTGACTACCCCAATTGTTGTGGGAAAATTACCACTTCGGAGTCAGACTGGAGAAACAACAATACAGTTTTATTTAACAAAGCTTCATGGAGAAAAGGTACCAGCACCCCCTTGTTCTGGACAGCTACCTTTTTCTCCCTGAAACAATAGAAACAGTCTACCTTTGTACCCTTTACACAATAGGTGGACCGAACACAATTATCACATTGTTATAGTCAAATGGGTACAATGCACGCAGGGAGACATAAATGTAGTTGTGGAGAACACCTGGGATACAGGGTTGTAAACTGGAAAGTATTGAAGTAGATAAGGAGGAGGTGCTAGATATTCTTGAGGGTTTGAAAATAGATAAGTCTCCTGAGCTGGACAGGATTTACCCTAGGATTCTCTGGGTCTAGAGAGGTGATTGCAGAGCCTCTGGCTCTGATCTTCAGGTCGTCGTTGGTTACAGGTATAGTGCCGGAAGACTGGAGGATAGCGAATGTGGTCCCATTGTTCAAGAAGGGGAAGAGAGACTTTCCGTGGAATTATAGGCCGGTGAGTCTTACTTCTGTTGTGGGCAAAGTATTGGAGAGAATTATTAGGGATAGGATTTATAGTTATTTAGAGAGAAATGAATTGATTGGGGTTAGTCAACATGGTTTTGTGAAGGGTAGGGGTCATGCCTTACTAACCTTATTGAGTTTTTTTGAAAAAGTGACCAAAGAGGTGGATGGGGGTAAGGCAGTTGATGTGGTATATATGGACTTTAGTAAGGCGTTCAATAAGGTTCCCTATGGAAGGCTTCTGCAGAAAATGCAGATGTATGGGATTGAGCTGATTTAGCTAATTGGATCAGGAATTGGCTAGCTGATAGAAAGAACTCAGTAAGAATTTAGCAACACCAATTATTAATCCAACCGATTTATTTGATAGTAAAATAGCGAGCTTTCAACACTCCCGTGTCTTCATCAGGCAAGTGCAGTGTTCTGGACCAGAACACTGCACTTGCCTGATGAAGACACGGGAGTGTTGAAAGCTCGCTATTTTACTATCAAATAAATCGGTTGGATTAATAATTGGTGTTGCTAAATTCTTACTGAGTTCTTACCACTCCAATCCAACGCCGGCATCTTTACATCATAGCTGATAGAAGACAGAGGGTGGTGGTTGATGGAAATTATTCATCATGGAGTTCGGTTACAAGTGGTGTACTTCAGGGATCTGTTTTGGGGCCCCTGCTGTTTGTAATTTTTATAAATGATCTGGATGAGGGTATTGAAGGATGGATTAGTAAATTTGCGAATGACACCAAAGTCGGTGGAGTGGTAGATAGTGAAGAGGGGTGTTATAGTTTGCAGAGAGACTTGGACAAGTTGCAGAGCTGGGCCGAGAGGTGGCAAATGGAGTTCAATGCAGAAAAGTGTGAGGTAATTCACTTTGGCAGGAATAACAAATGTGTAGAGTATAGGGCTAATGGTAGGACTCTTAATAGTGTTGATGAACAGAGGGATCTTGGTGTATATGTGCATAGATCCCTGAAAGTTGGCAATCAAGTCGATAAGGTTGTTAAGAAGGCATACGGAGTCTTAGCTTTTATTGGTAGGGGGATTGAATTTCGGAGCCCAACGTCATGTTGCAACTGTACAAAATCAATGTGGAGGCATTGGAGAGGGTACAGAGGAGGTTACCAGGATGTTGCCTGGTATGGAGGCAGGTCTTATGAAGAGAGGCTGAGGGATTTGAGGTTTTTTTCGTTAGAAAGAAGGCGGCTAAGAGGGGACCTTATTGAAACATATAAGATGATTAGAGGTTTAGATAGGGTGGACAGTGATAGCCTTTTTCCTAGGATGGAGAAAGCTAGCACGAGGGGACATAGCTTTAAATTAGGGGGTGGTAGTTATAGGACAGATATCAGAGGTAGGTTCTTTACCCAGAGGGTGGTAAGGATATGGAATGCCCTGCCTGCTGCAGTTGTAGATGCGCCAAGTTTGGTGGCATTTAAGAGGTTAGTTGCTAAGTTTATGGACGAAAAGGGAATGGTTTAGGTTAGAGGGTCATTGCTTTTTCTTAATTGGTCGGCCTAACATTGAGGGCCGAAGGCCTGTTCTGCGCTGTAATGTTCTATGTTCTATATTTCTTAACTCATTATTATGGACAGGTACAGCTATTATTGTTTCAATATCACATTACTCCATGAATGGGTACATTTCCTCTTTATCAATGACTTAATTTATTCTATTCTTGTAGTACATGGTTCATTTGTGTTTATGCATTTCTGGTTCTTAATCTCACTATCAGACCCCATTATCCCAGGACTATCTTTATCTCTTTTAAGGTGTCTGGCTTCCTGAAACATCTGTTCCCCTGTTTTAGTTCAATTAACTGTCTGTCCTCTGGTTTAAATTTAAAGTGATTGTCTGTGTTTGAAGTCAGTGCAGGTTTTATGCCTTTTAACCTCTTATGTGCCGGACAGCTATTTTTATGCCAGGTACCCATCTTCATGGTTTTTTTCCACCTTCAGGAAGGTTGCCAAATTTGCTGGTAATGCAAAGATAAGTTATGAAGCAGAAATAAGGAGGCTACAAAAAGATATAGATAGGTTAAACGAATGGGCAAAGAATGGTAAATGGATTATAATGTGGGAAGATGTTAGCAGGAAGAATCCAAAAAAAACATATTTTCAAAGCAAACAGAATTGCAGCAGGATCTGAATGTCTTCATGCTAGTTTGCAGGTACAACAGATAATTAGGAAAGCTAATAGAATGGCATCATTTACTGCGAGGATTCTGGAGTACCGTGTGCAGCAATGATCACCTTATTTAAGGAAGGATGCGCTGGAAGCAGTTCAGAGAAGGTTTACCTGACTAATACCTGGAATGGATGATGACGCAAAAACTGGTGGAAGTAGACTCTTTGAATATTTTAAGGCAGAGCTGGATAAATTCTTGCTAAGCAATCTATACATTATCTGTAGTAGGTGGGATGCAGATTTGAGGTTAGTATCTGCCACGATCTTTTTAAATGGGTAGAGTCAGCTCAAGAGGTTGAATATTTATTCCTATCCCATGTCTGTATGTTCTTGCAAAGCTGGTTTTTGAATATTTTTTAAGGTAGAGGTGGATAAATTCTTGGTAAGCAAAGGGCTTACCTTCATTGGCCGAGTTTAAAAATTGGCAAGTCATATTGCCGTTAATTAAGCCGCACTTGGAATATAGTGTTCAGTTCCGGTCGCCATACTACCAGAATGATGTGGCGGTTTTAGAGAGGGTACAGATAAGATTTACCAGGATGTTGCCTGGTCTGGAGGGCATTAGCTATGAGGAGAGGCTGGAGAAACTTGGTTTGCTCTCACTTGAGCGACGAGGTTGAGGGGAGACCTGATAGAAGTCTATAAGATTATAAGAGGATAAGAATGGATAAGAACAAAGAAAATTACAGTACAGGAACAGGCTCTTCAGTCCTCCAAGCCTGCAGCAAACATGCTGCCTATTTTAACTAAAACCCCAATGCTTCTGGGGACCATATCCTTCTATTCTATTCTAGATAGTGAAGAGGGGTGTTATAGTTTACAGAGTGACTTGGACAAGTTGCAGAGCTGGGCCGAGAGGTGGCAAATGGAGTTTAATGTGGAAAAGTGTGAGGTAATTTACTTTGGCAGGAATAACAAATGTGTAGAGTATAGGGCTAATGGTAGGACTCTTAATAGTGTTGAGGAACAGAGGGATCTTGGTGTATATGTGCATAGATCCCTGAAAGTTGGCAATCAAGTCGATAAGGTTGTTAAGAAGGCATATGGAGTCTTAGCTTTTATTGGTAGGGGGATTGAATTTCGGAGCCGCAACGTCATGTTGCAACTGTACAAAACTCTAGTGCGGCCGCACTTGGAGTATTGTGTGCAGTTCTGGTCCCCACATTATAAGAAAGATGTGGAGGCATTGGAGAGGGTACAGAGGAGGTTTACCAGGATGTTGCCTGGTATGGAGGGCAGGTCCTATGAAGAGAGGTTGAGGGATTTGAGGTTGTTTTCGTTAGAAAGGAGGCGGCTAAGAGGGGATCTTATTGAAGCATATAAGATGATTAGAGGTTTAGATAGGGTGGACAGTGATAGCCTTTTTCCTAGGATGGAGAAAGCTAGCACGAGGGGACACAGCTTTAAATTAAGGGGTATGAGTTATAGGACGGATATCAGAGGTAGGTTCTTTACTCAAAGAGTGATTAGGGAGTGGAATGCCCTGCCTGCAGCTGTTGTAGATGCGCCAAGTTTGGTGGCGTTTAAGAGGTTAATTGATAAGTATATGGAAGAGAAGGGAATGGTTTAGTTTGGAGGGGCATTGCTTTTTATTTTGGTCGGCACAACATCGAAGGCCGAAGGGCCTGTTCTGTGCTGTAATGTTCTATGTTCTATGTTCTATTCCCATCTCATTCATGTACTTGTCAATGTGCCCCTTAAAAGTCACTACCGTATCCACTAAAAAAAAAACTAAGGGCATGGGTTAAGGGTGAAGGGGGAAAATTTTAAAGAAAATACTAGAGGGGGTTCTTCACACAGAGAGTGGTGGAGTGTGGAATGAGCTGCCAGATGAAGTGGTAAATGCGGGCAAACTTTTAATATTTAAGAAAAACTTGCAGGTACTGTTGTGGTTCCCCAGGACGACAATGCACTTTTAGCTTATTAAATGAGAGTCTGAGCCTTGATTTTCCAGGTAGTAAGACTTTATTCTCCAGCACACGAGAATAAAGCCGGGATGTCCGGAACACTCTAGTGAAATGCTCACTTACAGCTTGTCTTATACAGTTTGCAGATACATGCCCTGAGATGCTTATCTCATCCTCAAGGCTGGCTTATCTTTACCCACCATTAGTGCTGGCTCTGCTAATAATTTACCTTGTCGTGGATTGGTCACTAATCGATGCATTTACTACTCTGTGAAACCAGTTTGTTTATATGACAGTTCCGACCTTTGCCCTCACCCCATTAACATTGTTTATACACAATGGTGGCTTAGCTAGACTTTAAACTAAGTGACAAAGAGAATATCACTGGACAGTGATAGCCTTTTTCCTAGGATGGAGAAAGCTAGCACGAGGGGACACAGCTTTAAATTAAGGGGTATGAGTTATAGGACGGATATCAGAGGTAGGTTCTTTACTCAAAGAGTGATTAGGGAGTGGAATGCCCTGCCTGCAGCTGTTGTAGATGCGCCAAGTTTGGTGGCGTTTAAGAGGTTAATTGATAAGTATATGGAAGAGAAGGGAATGGTTTAGTTTGGAGGGGCATTGCTTTTTATTTTGGTCGGCACAACATCGAAGGCCGAAGGGCCTGTTCTGTGCTGTATTGTTCTATGTTCTATATGTACCCCATCCCTGTTTTCTGGGCCATAGTGTGACCATTGTTTCTCAAGGTTTAACTGCCTACAGCTGCTTACACTCAATGTTTAATAAATGCTTACCATTCCTGATTCTATCACATTAGCCATCATACATTCAATTATATTAAATAACATACTGGGCTCATTATATTTCAACATCCTGCCCATCGCATGTTGATGAGACTATATTTTGCATTTTACTGCTGCTACTACAAATATTCTTCTCACACACATTTTACTGCTGCTACTACAAATATTCTCTTACATTCCCCCCTTTGAGACTCCTCTGAGTCTCACGCAAAAATACCACCCTACATGATTACATTTTCAAGCTATCTATATGTGCCCCTGTAGGTTTAGTAGGAAATGTGGAGGAGCCAAGTATTTGGGTCAGGGATCAATGTCCCTATTCTAACTTTATTATGACTTATCTATCAATGTTCTGATTATAGGTTGCTCCCCCAGATTACCTATGACTAACAGTCATCAGCCAAAAACCTTCTCATTGTTGACTAAAGAAGGGAAAAAGACCGATAACTGTGTACAGACTAAGTTCTCAGGTCTTAACAGGGCACCGGTATGTTGTTATCACTTCGGTAGGGCAACTTCGTGGTGGCGTCATTTTTGCAGGGCACTGCACCTCGTCTTCGATCATAGTTATTGTGAGTCCATTCAGTGGGGGCAGCTCAATATTTTCCCACTCCTCTGTTCCTGTGTTGAGAGGTTGATCACAACTCATTCGAGTCACCATTTGTCGCACCATCAGTCTAGTTACGAGAGATCTCAGAACAGGCAAAACACAGCAAGTCATTAATCCCACAATGAGTAGTATAACTACTGCTATAATTCCTGCTCTAGCAAGTCATGCTCCCCATTTCCCTAGTGTACTGTCTAGCCAATCCCAAATCTTATGACCGAACTCAGATTGTGGTTGCGTCTATTGATCTCTTATGACCCATCCGCTTTGGCGGGTTAATATCTTTTTCAAGGATCTTGTTTTTTCTTTCTCTTAGTATTCTGCCTAAGGGTTCTTGCACTTTTAATCTCAATACTTTCTTATTTTCTTTTAACCTTAATTGTGGGTTTTCTACATTCTGTTTCTCCCTGTTACAGGTCAAGAAAGTCTGGGAGGGAGATGGTCCCCAAGTCCCAGGTGGGAAAAGAGGCTTCTGCTCTTTCCCCATTACCTCCAGAGCCTTGGCCAAGGGCATCAGGCTGGACATCGGGATCATCAGCCAACTCAGACATAAAATCGTTCTTACTATCTTCAATTTCTGCATTCCTATCCTGACCCTGTGTTTGGCTAGAAGGACCTTCCCCTGGCTCTCCTTCCTCCTCATCGCTACTTCTATCCAGGCTTTCGGTACTTTCAACTCCCCCATCAACCTCTATCTCTGATACTGTTTTGGTACAATGATTTAAATGATACCACAGTGTACTGCCTTCTACTTGCACAGCCATAGGAGAGACTTTGATTACTTCAAATGGTCCTTCTCTCCTGGGTTCGTCCCAGTGCCTCCAGAACTTTCTGATATATGCGTGATCTCCAGGTTTGACCTGGTGTTCTGCCACTGGATTCCCCTCCTCCTTGGCTTTCTCCTGTTCAAATATAGTTCTGTGTATAATAGTTAATTGTTGTATATATTCTTTTGTGCTTTGATCTAAACATTCTAGTGTAGGGCCTCCCAATCCCCTACGTTTTGGTACCGGCATTACTCTTCCTGTCATCATTTCATGTGGACTTAAATGCGTGGTTCTGTTTTCTTGACTTCTGCATTGCATTAGTGCTAGTGGCAGGGCATCAATCCAATTTTTCCCTGTCTCACTGCAAATTTTACTTATTTTGCCCTTGAGGGTCCCGTTTGCCCCCTCCACCATTCCTTGAGACTGGGGATAGTACACACAACCAAACTTCTGCTTTACCCGTAGTGCTGAGAGACTTTCTCTCAGTACCCTTCCAACAAATGCGGATCCATTGTCTGAACTCAATTGAGTGGGTATGCCAAATCTTGGAATGATCTCTTTTGACAGGAAGTTAATTACCGTTCCAGACCCTTGGTCTTTGGATGGTGTTGCTTCTATCCATCTGCTGAATCTGTCAATTATCACCAACATATATCTCTTTCCTCTCACCGATTTCCCCATGTCTACATAATTCATGCATAGGTGCTTAAACGGCCCTTCAGGAATTGGTATGTGCCCTATAGGAGCAGTTATATCTTTCCTGATGTTATTCTGGGCACATACCTCACATTGACTTAACATATAATCAATTGAATTCTGCAGGTAAGGTGACCAGAATCCTTCCTTCCTTTATTTTTCTGGTCACCTCCCCCCTTGCACAGTGATTGACTCCGTGTGCTTCGCTGATTAGTAAGGTTAGTAATGATGTAGGCGCTATGATCAGCCCTTCCCCATTTCTCCATACTCTATCATGTAGTCCCTGCACTGCTCCTCTATCTTTCCACTTTGTTTTTTCAGCTATCGTGGCTTCCTCCTGTAACTGCACCACATCTTTTAGGGTGGGTTGGGGAGCAATGCTCCCCATCCCTGGTCCAGGGTGTGATCTTACCTCGACTGGGGTTATTGTGGTCATGATGCATCCTGATACTTCTTTGGCTACCTCATCAGCTTTAGCATTTCCCTTGGTAACATTATCCTTTCCCTTTTTGTGCGCTTGACATTTGATTATGACCAATTCTTTTGGACCCATCATTGCTCATATTAATGCTTTTATTTGACTTTCGTGCTGTATTGGTCCTCCTCCACTTTTTATGAATACCCTCTGTCTCCATATTGCTCCAAATAGGTGGCACACTCCATGCACATAAGCTGAATCCGTATATACCCCCACTATTTCCCCTTCTGTCAATTCGCACGCTCTGGTTAATGCTTTGAGGTCTGCTAATTGGGCTGAGCAAGGTTGCTCACACTTTTCTGCCTCTAACACTTCAAATGTCTCCCCTTTCTGTTCGATTATAGCATAACCTGCATGGGTTCCTACATGATCCCTGTAGCACGAGCCATCAACATATAGTACTCTTTTCCTTTCTGTGTCTAGTTTTTCTGCTTTTAAGTCTTTTCTTAGTTTCATGAATGATTTTCCTTCTCTTACACACTCATGCTCCTCTCCTTCATGAGGTAATGGCATATAGTCGGCTGGATTAACCCCGTTACATCTCACTATCGTAATATCTGGAAAAGTGGTCAGCATCCGGTAGTGATGGATTCTGGCAGGCGTCAGTACAAATCTCCCCTGTTCGATCAGTTCAGCTACCTTATGGTATACGTGTATGTTTACTGGATATCCCATCGTGACCACGGCTGCTTTTTCATATGCCCACCAGGCTGCTGCCAGGCCTTGGTAACACGGGGGGTATCCCATAGCCACGTTGTCTAGCTTGGTGCTGTAATAAGCTGTGGCCTGCCTTTTCCTGCCTTTACAACTTTCCTGCATCAGCACTGCTGTTGCAAATCCTGCTTCCCTGTTACCCACGAAGAGATCAAAGGGTTTATTATACATGGGAAGAGTCAATGCCGGTGCCTGTGCCATTTCCTTTTTTATGTTTTCGAATGTTTCCAGGGCTTCTCTATCCCATATTAAGTTTGTTTTTAGTTCTTCACATCCTGCTTCCTGCATGATTTTCCTTAGTGCCTGCATCTTTTCTGCATAGCTCTCTATCCATTCTGAGCTAAATCCTGTCATTCCCAAGAATGTCATCATCTGCCCTACTGCTTGTGGCTTCGGGACTTTCAATACAGCCTCTATCTGTTGAAAGGCTATCCTCTTTTGCCCCTTTGTTATTTCCCTTCCTAGATATTCTACCTTTCTTCGACACAATTGCAGTTTTGTCCTGGACACTTTGTGTCCTCCTTCACCCAGTCTCTTTAATAATTTTAGACTATCCTCTCTGCATTGTTCTTTTGTTTCTGCACACAACAGCAAATCATCAACATATTGTATCAATGTTCCTTCTAATTGTAGTCCTTCCAAATCTGCTCTCAATACGTGAACTGGGAAGGAATAATAAGCAGAAATTGGATAAGTGAGATAATAGCAGAGACGTTAATAGAATTAATAAAGGAACCCAGATCGCGTAGGGCTTTAATACACTTAGACGAACAAGTAAAGGCATATTATTCTTTAGCAAGTGAAAGAAGAATATTGCCTGGGAGAGGGAAAACAGGGAAGTGGATATCGGAACCCCGGTTAGAAGTACAGGTGATAGTAAGAGAAGCGCAGTGGGAGAGTGAACAGGGAATTGGTCAAGAAAACACAGTGTATTGTGTAATAATAACTATAATACCAAATTCAGACGAATTAAACAACAGAATTCATAACAATAGTTCAAGAGTACAGATAATGACAAGCATGGTTAAAACACCAGCAGAAATACTAGGGGATAAGTTTCCAGCCCTTAGAGGAGATATAGCATACATCTCCAAAAAATGGACTAAAAGAACAAACAAATCAAATACACGATGGCCTCGAGATCCCTTTTCCAACGACAAGGATTTACGTGCATGCAAGTCTGCTTACCTTGTCGTCAGAATGCCGGCTTTGGGATTCTCGGCCCTGGTCAGACCACTGCCTCCTCCGCTCCTTCCGGACTTCAATTTTCCGGGCGATCTCTCACCATACCCTGCTCGCAGCGCCAATTTTGTCGTGGTTCCCCAGGACGACAATACACTTTTAGCTTATTAAATGAGAGTCTGAGCCTTGATTTTCCAGGTAGTAAGACTTTATTCTCCAGCACACGAGAATAAAGCCGGGATGTCCGGAACACTCCAGTGAAATGCTCACTTACAACTTGTCTTATACAGTTTGCAGATACATGCCCTGAGATTCTTATCTCATCCTCAAGGCTGGCTTATCTTTACCCACCATTAGTGCTGGCTCTGCTAATAATTTACCTTGTCGTAGATTGGTCACTAATCGATGCATTTACTACTCTGTGAAACCAGTTTGTTTATATGACAGTTCCGACCTTTGCCCTCACCCCATTAACATTGTTTATACACAATGGTGGCTTAGCTAGACTTTAAGTGACAAAGAGAATATATGTACCCCATCCCTGTTTTCTGGGCCATAGTGTGACCATTGTTTCTCAAGGTTTAACTGCCTACAGCTGCTTACACTCAATGTTTAATAAATGCTTACCATTCCTGATTCTATCACATTAGCCATCATACATTCAATTATATTAAATCACACACTGGGCTCATTATATTTCAACATCCTACTCATCGCATGTTGATGAGACTATATTTTGCATTTTACTGCTGCTACTACAAATATTCTTCTCACACACATTTTACTGCTGCTACTACAAATATTCTCTTACAGTACGTGGATGAGAGAGAAGTGGACGGATATGATCCAGGTGCAAGTTAGTGGGACTAGGCAGTAAAATGGTTTGGCACAGCCAAGAAGAGCCAAAGGACCTGTTTCTGTGCTGTACTATTCTATGGTTAGAACATAGAACATTACAGCACAGAACAGGCCCTTCGGCCTTCGATGTTGTGCCGACCAAAATAAAAAGCAATGCCCCTCCAAACTAAACCATTCCCTTCTTTCCATATACTTATCAATTAACCTCTTAAACGCCACCAAACTTGGCGCATCTACAACAGCTGCAGGCAGGGCATTCCACTCCCTAATCACTCTTTGAGTAAAGAACCTACCTCTGATATCCGTCCTATAACTCATACCCCTTAATTTAAAGTTGTGTCCCCTCGTGCTAGCTTTCTCCATACTAGGAAAAAGGCTATCACTGTCCACCCTATCCAAACCTCTAATCATCTTATATGCTTCAATAAGATCCCCCCTTAGCCGCCTCCTTTTTAACGAAAACAACCTCAAATCCTTCAACCTCTCTTCATAGGACCTGCCCTCCATACCAGGCAACATCATGGTAAACCTCCTCTGTACCCTCTCCAATGCCTCCACATCTTTCTTATAATGTGGCGACCAGAACTGCACACAATACTCCAAGTGCGGCCGCACTAGAGTTTTGTACAGTTGTAACATGATGCTGCGGCTCCTAAATTCAATCCCCCTACCAATAAAAGCTAAGACTCCATATGCCTTCTCAACAACTTTATCCACTTGACTGCCTACTTTCAGGGATCTATTGACACATACACCAAGATCCTTCTGTTCCTCAACACTATTAAGAGCCCTACCATTAGCCCTATACTCTACACATTTATTGTTCCTGCCAAAGTAAATTACCTCACACTTTTCCACATTAAACTCCATTTGCCACCTCTCGGCCCAGCTCTTGTCCAAGTCACTCTGTAAACTATAACACCCCTCTTCACTATCTACCACTCCACCAACTTTAGTGTCTATGTTTTATGATGACAACTTAGCAAAGTTTGCATTCTACAATGAAGTACTGGTTGTCTTTTGTTCCTGGACCACCGTTTATTGACAAAGTAATAACAATCTTAATTTGCTCATCACTGATATTGTATAAATCATCCAGTAGTTTGTGGCATGGAAGAGAAGAGCTGTGAATTGCCAAAAACTGATGGATTATTTGCATCATTTGCCATTAATATTTTGAAAATGCTAGCTTGCCCTCAACCTCGCTGTGTTTCAAGAAATTGCTATATTTGCATATTAATTAGCAATTCACTGTAAAAAGTTTGGACTGATAATTATTAAAGGACTGTTTAATGAGACTTGTATACCTGCAATGTCATTCAACCTCTCTGGCTCTGCAAGGGGACATTTATAACTGGAGTCTCCTTCAGGTAGTAAGTTGTTTCAAGGGATACCTTTAATTTATTTTTATTGCTATTCCTTTTGTCTCTGTTTCTCAGTTAATTCTGTTCCTGTCCATGATTTGATACAAATTCACTACTTCCTGTACCATTGTTGCTGTTGCTTTATCAGATTTACAGTGCAAAATATTTTTAAGTTCAAGTCGGGGAGAAAAAAATGACTAATTACACATGTTGCAGGATGCCCCACTACAGCAAATTCTGGGCCAAAACTGAAAGGGTAGAGCAGCTTCATGTGACTTTTCCGTCTTATCTCTGGTTTATTTCAGTGCGTCGTCAAGCATTGACTGTCAGAACTACAGATGATGGAAGTGACAGTGAAGCTGAATTGGCTGCCTTCTGCCCTGAGGTACAGATCATGTTTTCTCTAATACTCTGTCTGTATCTCAGTGACTTGTACGTTTTCCATGACCGCCTCCAGCCATTACTTACTGTTCTCAGCCATCTTCCCCACCACTCTCGCTCTTATCAGTTACATACACCCCCCCCCCCCCCCCCCCAACAACACCACCAGCTCCAGCATGACTTGGCACTCCTTAGGAAGGCCCCTTCTAACCCACGCGTACTGCTTGATTTCTTTGGAAAGGAAACCTTCGCACTGATGTATTGCCTCAGGAAAGCCCCTCCTCACTGCTCACTCTGTTCATCTCACCAACTTGAAGAAAAGTTTTTAAATCTTTACAGTTCATTGTGAGGTTTCAATATTTGAAATAGTTTGATTGAAACTGTAAATTGTCAATAATCCCTCGGTGTCTGAGATTTATAAATGGATTTATAGTTTGTTAATTGAGATTCAGTTGTACTTCGTAGTGGGATCTGCAACGATCTGGAGTTTTTAAGAGAAAGCCAATGACATTCAACAGAAATTCCCTGAAAAATCAAAGAATCATTATTGAAGTTTAGAAATTAAACTTGAATCTCTCTTTTATTCATAGTGAATGGTTAAACTGATATGTTTTTTGCTCTGAAAATTCACATTAATATAATGCTGAAACCATTTTTTTAAAGCAGTCTCTTCAGAGAACTTTCCAGGATCATGTGGCCATTATCACACTTGCTTGTAGGAACTGCCACGCACAAATTAGCTGCCATGTTTTCCACATTACAATAGTGACACTGCTTCAAATATGTTTTATTGTTTGTAAAGCACTTTGGGATGTTAGGGGTCAGGCAAGGTACTATATGAATGCAAGTCTTTTTCTTTTTCAAATTAATTGGATAATGTTATTTCTCTCTCTCCTGTTTCTTGTACTAAAAGCTTGATGACTCCATGATTGCTAAGGAATTGGAAATTTCAGACTCTGAACACTCTGACACTGAGGTATCATACACTGAGAACGGAACTTTCAACTTATCCCGAGGACAGACTCCTATAACAGATGGCTCTGAAGGCAGGTTCTTGAGTTTTGATGGAAATCAGTTTAAAGCTTTTCTAGTTTCTATGTTTATAAATGCCTTATTTTAATTTTCAAAAGTCCAGAAAGTTGCATCATCTGCAGTCAGCTTTTTCATTAGGTGAATTTTGTTGCATTGAAAAAGTTGTACTTCAGTCAAATGTGAAGTAATGCATTTTGTAAGGTCTAATACTGATAGGAAACGTACAGTAAATAAAGAACCCTTAGGAGTATTAATAGGCAAAGGGATCTGGATGTGCAGGTACACAAGTCTCTGAAAGTGGCAATGCAGGTGGAGAAGGTAGGCAAGAAGGCATGCTCACCTTCATCGGCTGGGACATTGTGTTTAAAAATTGGCAAGTCATGTTGCAGTTCTATTGAAACTTAGGCCGCATTTGGAATATAGTGTGCATTTCTGGTCACCACACTACCAAAAGGTTGGGGAGGGTTTGGAGACAGTACAGAAAAGATTTATCAGAATGTTGCCTGGTATGAAAAGCATTAGCTATGGGGAATGGTTGGAGAAACTTGGTTTGTTCTTACAGGAACGACAGAGGTTAAAAGGTAACCTGATAGAAGTCTACAAGATTATTTTTTTTTATCCTTGAAAAGGTGAGAGGGTTATCCTTCTTGAAAAGGTTATAAACAAATATAACCAAAGGTTATAACCAAAAAGGTTATCCTTCTTGAAAAGGTGAAAGGGCATAGGATCCAAGGGGCTGTTGCCTTGAGAATTCAGAACTGGCTTGCCTGTAGAAGGCAGAGAGTAGTTGTGGATGGGTCTTCTTCTGCATGGAGTCAGTCAGCAGTGGAGTGCCCCAGGGATCTGTTCTGGGACCCCTGCTGTTTGTCATCTTCATAAATGACATGGATGAGGAAGTGGAGAGAGGGTTAGAACATAGAACATTACAGCGCAGAACAGGCCTTTCGGCCTTCGATGTTGCACCGACCAACATCGTTAGTAAGTTTGCCGGCGACACGAACGTTGGTGGTGTTGTGGATAGTCTGGAGCGATGTAAGAAGTTGCAGCAAGACATAGATAGGATGCAAGACTGGGCGGAGAAGTGGCAGATGGACTTCAACGCAGATAAATGTGTGGTGGTCCATTTTGGCAGGTCCAAAGTGATCAAGGGTAGGATTCTTAGTGTTTTTGAGGAGCAAAAAGGTCTTGGGGTCCAGGTCTATAGGACTCTTAAACTGGCGTCGCACGTGGAGGATGTGGTCAAGAAGGCGTATGGTGTGTTAGAACATAGAACATTACAGCACAGAACAGGCCCTTTGGCCTTCAATGTTGCGCCGACCAATATAAAAAGCAATGCCCATCCAAACTAAACCATTCCCTTCTCTTCCATATACTTATCAACTAACCTCTTAAATGCCACCAAACTTGGTGCATCTACAACTGCTGCAGGCAGGGCATTCCACTCCCGAACCACCCTTTGGGTAAAGAACCTACCTCTGATATCCGTCCTATAACTATCACCCTTAATTTAAAGCTGTGTCCCCTCGTGCTAGCTTTTTCCATCCTAGGAAAAAGGCTATCACTGTCCACCCGATCTAAACCTCTAATCATCTTATATGTTTCGATTAGGTCCCCTCTTAGCCGCCTCCTTTCTAACGAAAACAACCTCAAATCCCTCAGCCTCTCTTCATAAGACCTGCCCTCCATACCAGGCAACATCCTGGTAAACCTCCTCTGTACCCTCTCCAATGCCTCCACATCTTTCTTATAATGTGGGGACCAGAACTGCACACAATACTCCAGTGCGGCCGCACTAGAGTTTTGTACAGTTGCAACATGATGCTGCGGCTCTTAAATTCAATCCCCCTGCCAATAAAAGCTAAGACTCCATATGCCTTCTTAACAACTTTATCCACTTGACTGCCTACTTTCAGGGATCTATTGACACATACACCAAGATCCTTCTGTTCCTCAACACTATTAAGAGCCCTACCATTAGCCCTATACTATACACATTTATTCTTCCTGCCAAAGTGCATTACCTCACACTTTTCCACATTAAACTCCATTTGCCATCTCTCGGCCCAGCTCTGCAACTTGTCCAAGTCTCTCTGCAAACTATAACACCCCTCTTCACTATCTACCACTCCACGACTTTAGTGTCATCTGCAAATTTACTAATCCATCCTTCAATACCCTCATCCAGATCATTTATAAAAATTACAAACAGCAGGGCCCCAAAACAGACCCCTGAGGTACACCACTTGTCACCGAACTCCACGATGAATATCTCCATCAACCACCACCCTCTGTCTTCTATCTGCTAGCCAATTCCTAATCCAATTAGCTAAATCACCCTCTATCCCATACATCTGCATTTTCTGCAGAAGTCTTCCATGGGCCACCTTATCAAACGCCTTACTAAAGTCCATATATACCACATCAACCGCCCTACCCCCATCCACCTCTTTGGTCACTTTTTCAAAAAACTCAATGAGGTTAGTAAGGCACGACCTACCCTTCACAAAACCATGCTGACTATCTCCAATCAATTCATTACTCTCTAAATAACTATAAATCCTATCCCTAATTATTCTCTCCAATACTTTGCCCACAACAGAAGTAAGACTCACTGGCCTATAATTCCCTGGAAGGTCTCTCTTCCCCTTCTTGAACAACGGGACCACATTCGCTATCCTCCAGTCCTCCGGAACCACACCCGTAACCAACGACGACCTGAAGCTCAGAGCCAGAGGCTCTGCAATCGCCTCTCTTGCCTCCCAGAGAATCCTAGGGTAAATCCCGTCCGGCCCAGGGGACTTATCCAACTTCAAACCCTCGAGAATATCTAGCACATCCTCCCTATCTACTTCGATACCTTCCAGTTTGCTACCCTGTACCTCAGTGTTCTCCATAACTACATTTACATCACCCTGCGTGAATACCGAAGAGAAATATTTATTCAGTACCTCTCCAATCTCTTCAGGCTCCACGCACAACTTCCCACTGCTGTCTATGACTGGCCCTAATCTTGCCCTAACCAATCTTCTATTCTTAACATATCTAAAGAAAGCTTTAGGATTCTCCTTAATCCTATCAGCCAAAGTCTTCTCGTGTCCTTTCTTAGCTCTCCTCAATTCACTCTTTAGCTCCCTCCTGGCTAATCTATAGCTATCCATTGCACTAACCGAGCCTTCAAGCCTCATCCTGACATAAGCCTCCTTTTTCCTTTTAACCAGCGAATTAACTTTTTTCGTACACCAAGGTTCCCTTACTCGACCATTTCCTCCTTGCCTGACAGGGACATACTTATCAAGGACTCGCAGCAGCTGCTCCTTGAATAAGCTCCACATTCCAGATGTTCCCAGTCCCTGTAGTTTCCTAGTCCAATCTATGCACCCTAATTCTCTCCTGATGGCCTCATAATTGCCCTTCCCCCAGCTATAACTACTGCCCCCAGCTTCATGCCTATCCCTGTCCATCACTAAGGTGAACGTAACCGAATTGTGGTCACAAATTCATTAGTCTTCATTAATCAAGGGATTGAGTTTGGGAATCGGGAGGTAATGCTGCAACTTTATAAGACTCTTGTCAGACCCCACTTGGAGTACTGTGTGCAGTTCTGGTCGCCTCACTACAAGAAGGATGTGGAAGCTGTTGAGAGGGTGCAGAGGAGATCCACAAGGATGTTGCCCGGAATGGGAGCATGCCTTATGAAGATAGGTTGAGGGAACTAGGTCTCTTCTCCCTGGAGACACAAAGATTGAGAGGCGACCTGATATATTTATAAAATGTTGAAAGGTATAGATAGGGTGGATTCTTGGAGGCTATTTCCCAGAGTTAAAATGGTCGATATGAGAGTTCACAAGTTTAAGGTGCTGAGGAGCAGGTACAGAGGGGATGTCAGGGACAGTTTTCACTCAGAGGGTGGTGAGTGAGTGGAACCGGCTGCCATCGGTGGTGATAAGAGGCAAACTCACTGGGGTCTTTTAAGAGACTTCTGGATGAGTACATGGGATTTAATGGGATTTGGAGTTACAGATAGGCCTAGTAGATATGGATATGATCAACACAACTTGTGGACCGAAGGGCCTGTTTGTGCTGTAATGTTCTATTATGAGAAGCATGAAGAGAGTGGATAGTCAGAAGCTTTTTCCTGGGATGGAAGAGTCAGTTACTAGTGGGCACAGGTTTAAGATGTAGAGGGCGAGGTTTAAAGGATACGTACAAGGTAAGTTTTTTTTTACAGAGGGTGATGGGTGCCTGGAATTCGTTGCCGGGGAGATAGTGGAGGCGAATTACTTTTAAGAGGCGTCAGGACAAATATCGGATGGGAATTGAGGGATCTGGTCCCCAAGGGTAGGGGGTTTAGTTAAGTCAGGCAGCATGGTCGGTGCAGGCTTGGAGGGCCGAAGGGTCTGTTCCTGTGCTGTAGTTTTCTTTATTCAGTCATCACCCCAATCCTTTGTGTGCCCTATTTATGTGCCACATAACAAAAGATGACAGTCCACTCACTAATATTCTTTTTCTCCCAAATTTGCTCTATGTGTGATGTAGAATATCTGCAGTGGATGAGTGACCCAAGCTCCTTTCAAACTGTTTTAAGTGCTTCCTCATTTATTGGACACAATTAGTTTGAGTTTCTCCATCTGTCAGTCAGAATGTAAGTTCAACAACTGCAGAATATTTTTTAAAAGGTGTGAAACATCTAAACACTGGTGTTCAGAGAGATTTGGGTGAATTTGTACAAGGAAGATGATATTAGCATGCAGGCACATTAAATAATAGAGAAGTCCTTGCTACAATTGTTTAAGGTGTTTGAGATCACACCTGGGGTACTGTAGACTGTCTTCATTTTTAAGCAAAGATGTTTGCATTGGAAGTGGTATAGCTAAGATTCACTAGATTGGTCCCTGGAATTAAAGGGTTGTTCTGCAATGAAATGCTGAGAAAATTTCATCTATATTCTTTGGACCGTAGAAGAGTGAAAGGTGATTTGAATGAAACACGCAAGTTTGAAGGGACTTGACAGAGTTGTCACTCTGAGGTTGCATCCGTGATTGGGAATCTGGAACATGGGGACACACTTTCAAGATTAAGAAGTCAATCATTTAGGACTAAGATGAGGAGAAATTTCTCCGCCCAAAGAATTGTGAATCTTTGGAATTATCTGCAATGGACGAATATTTGGGGTCACAGGGTCATGAGATATGGGTGGCGAAAGGAAAAGTGGAGTTGAGGCAGAAGATCGTTGTGTTGAAAAGCGGTGCAGGATCGTTAGATGATATAGTTCACTTCTATTGCCATTTCTTGCATTCTTAGATGTAAGTTCACTCCAACCTTCATAATGGCCACATGACAGAAATACATGAATGAAATATCTCACTAACTTGAATTTATCTTGTTTCTAGACCTTGATCGTCATAGTGACCCAGAGGAGTCATTTGCAAGAGATCTACCGGAATTTCCCTCAATTAATCCAAATGTGACTGGACTGGATGATGATGATGATGACACCAGCCTGGGTATTCCAACTGCTCCCTACCAGACTTTGACACAGGAAGATGAGAGCCTGTTTTCTGACCAGGAGGATATTGATGCAGATATATCCATCAGTGGGCTGCCATCACCCCTGAATTTCACAGGTAATCAAGGCCTTTCTCTGGCAGAGGCACTAGCCAGCAATATGATGGCAGCAGCACTGTCGAGCACAGATCAAGAAGCCCAAATGATGAGGGACAATTTTCCAAGGGTTGCTTCACAGACCTGTCACGAACACTGGGGCACAGAAATGGACACTGATGTAGAGGGGGATGATTTTGAACTGTTGGATCAATCAGAGCTCAATCTGTATGAGAATGTCACTTCACAGGATCGGGGCTCACGGCAACACCTGAAGACAGGGTTCCTTTCCAACTTCCTCCGAAAACAATAGGTTTGTGGGTGTTGATGTTGCAATTACACCACACTGGACCCCATCAGTGTTCATTGGAAAATAAGGTTGACATTAACACCCTTCTTGCAATACCACTGGCGTATCTGTTATTCTTGCTGCTGTTGTGCATATTATAAATAATGATTCTCACAGTGGTTTTCTTTCTCATGACGATAGCAAGAAATGTAGAACTTACTGCTTCTGCCACTGCAGATTTATTTGGTATCCCTTCTCGTCCCTTTGGGTTGAAATGCTGTCATCCCAGAAAATGTTTGCAAGGAATGGTGAAGAGTTCTGGAACATCCGGACTTGCTAATCAACAAATGTAATTGAGTTTAACTGAAAGTTCATTTTTAAGGAGTAGAAGTTCTGTAACCATTCATGCAGTATTTTTGATGCATTTTTGACTCGTTGAAAAGAAAACTGATTACCTGTTAGAAGACATCATCTCAGTGTCTTCTGTGTTTCTGCTTCAGAAAGTAGAAACTATCCACAAAATGTTCTTGACAGACAAGGTGTTGATAAGAAGACATTGTTTGATTTGTTGGAGTCTCATCAGATTTAGAAAATACACCATTTAGCACTTATTAGTGAGGATTAGGGTTAGGCAGTAAACAGACTTAATCAACTTTTCCGTAAGCAATAATGCAGCGAGCAGCAAAGTTCATCATCAGCAGAGGTTAATATTGCTATTGTTATTCAGAATAACAAAACCGAAAAGAAAATTTTAGGATTAAAACTGAGCTGTGCCCTCGGACAAGACTGCAATAACTAGATTGTTTAGTTGGAGAGGAGGCTGGAATATCTGGGAATGTAAATGTAGAGCAAGTTTTACTATTCAATTCACCCATTACGCTACAGAGAAAGGTCACAATCTGGCAAAACTGAACAGTGAGGAAAAGACAGTTTAAAACCAATGGAGGCTTGTTCTTTTTAAATCATAGAAAATATATCTTCAGGATTTCTATAAAACTTGATGATTTATGTTTCATCTCTTTGGTACTGTTAAAAACTCTGAGGTAGTGCAATAGTCTGGTGAGTTGAATTGTTTGCTAAATACTTCTCAAATATTGCAAACTCCTTTCTTCCATTCTGCTGCTTAGTTTTGTGGTATGTTTATGCTGAGCTTCCTGCTGCAATTGCACTATTCATTAAAATTCATCTCTGCTTAAATTTTTCCCTCCTGCTTTCTAAGATCATTGCATTCTAGGTAAGAAAACTTGTAGTTCTCATTGACCAGATTTTCTCAGACTGTGTTATACCTAAAATGCTCTTGACCAGATCAGAGGAATCAACAATAACTGAATTTGGAATAGGTTGTGTGGCTCTGAGCTAGCATTAAATATAGATACTAATCTGTTAGATATCTGCGCAGGTAAAACTCAGTCTCAGGTTGTGAACATTAAGGTGAGGTAACTGTCTTTTTTTTAAACAGTGGATCAAAGATATAACTATAAGAATGGATTGTATGGCAGATGGTGCTGTGTTAGTTTACTGGACCTCCCAGACTCCACAATGATGCACTATTTACTATTCTTCTTACGGTTGAGAAATTTAAACCTTAAACTTGATAAAGATGGATCTCAAAGCTGTATCTGTGCAGTTTGTTGGTGAATAATAGATATTATACTGCTCCCTTTTAAAATATTGCAGCAATTTCTCTTAACTAAAAATAGTTTTTCTGTCTGCAGTTATTTAAATGTAATATCATATTCCCTTGTCCCACTGAGAATTATTCAGTTACATTTGCTCAATTAGAGAAAGAAAAAGCAATTTAAAACATTCTTTGAAATGGAAAATTATCATTGAACTATGATAGTCAACAAATGCAGTGTGCCATAGGAGTGGTAATTTTATAAATGTTGGTTTGAGTCGGGCACAAACCCTTTTAAAGCTTAAAATATTTTAATATATGTTCATTATTCTTTGAAGCTGTTTTTAAAAAATGAAATATTTGATATTACAGCCTTTGTAGCTTTTTTAATACAAAATCAAAATACTGCAGATCCTTAAAATCTGAAATAAAAATACTTCTGGTAACAATCAGCATCAGTGGCCAAAGTGGGGTAACATTGAAGGTTGATGACTTCTCAGTGTTAAACTTTTTAATATCCTTCTCTAGTTGCACACTTTATGTTGAAAGGCTGAGTGAAGATTGTATTAATTCTTGTATTGAATTAGCCACAAAGCAACCGTTGACTTGTATAATATAACAGAACATAAATAAAATGCATTATTAAGTGTTGAGGTTTTTCGTGGATATGATCTGCTGTCCTCATTTCCCTCTGATCGAGCCCTTATAGAATAAGTGCAAAATTTGGAGCTATGCAGCTGTTGCACGCAGTGTCTGTTTATTTCAAATGATATGTTGGGCCATGATCATTGGTTTAGTTTTTATAGCAAAGCAATTGTGGTCATCTGTCATGAATCCATACCTGCTGTTTATATTGTAAAAGAGAGTCGTATTTCAGATCAGATTCCAACAACACCTGAAATTTAAAATTACAGGCAACTGATCCCTCAAATCTTTTTGAAATTATATAAATTATGTACATATATGTTTAAAAACTTCAGTTATTTTAAAAAGTTAGTGATGAGCTTAAGCTTTGAGATTTTTTTGAGATAAAGCCTTCTGTTGCTGAGAACCCTGTGATGTGTTTGAAACCTATTGCAACCTTTTCATTAGAAACCCAGATAATTAAAATTGATAGTTAGATAATGCAAATTGCATTAAACTGTTGTGTAAATGTGCAGGATTTGTGAGATTCTCAATGTCACTTTTGTGTATTTAAAATATTTCAAAACATTCATTTTCAGAGTTTATAACTGAACTGATCCATTTGAAAGTTTTGTAGAAAAGTCAGTTTATTTTTGAACCATTCATTAAAACTGATTTCTAAAAACGTGAATAAAATGTGTGACTGATTTCAGTTGTGCATTATATCTGGGTGTAAAGTGAGTCCTGATGCATGCATGTGCCTGTAGTGTGCTTTATTTCAAATATTGTTTTCTGTTTTGCTATTTTTACCATAATTCTGCCTACCAGCTTCTCTCATTGCTGCTTTGAAACCACATAAAAGTTATTTGTGAGAATAGCTCAAATTACCTTTTCTGCATCCCTTCCTGTCCAGAGGCAATTTTCCTGAAACGTAGAACACTACAGCACAAACAGGCCCTTCGGCCCACAAGTTGTGCCAATCATATCTATACTTTCCAGGCCATAGATCTATCTGTAACTCCCAATTGCATGAAATCCCATGTACTCATCCAGAAGTCTCTGAAAAGACCCCAGCGAGTTCGCCTCTACCACCACTGACGGTAACTGATTTCATTCACTCACCACATAAAAGTAATTGAAATCAGTACTTGGAAAGTTCATAATTACTCTAAACAACATCTTAAAGTTCTACTCTATGCTTGGGTATGTCCCACATCATGGACTGGCATAACTAATCAAAAGTGGAAGTAAGTGATTACTTCCACTCTACTTTATTGAAGTAGATAGGGAGGATGTGCTAGATATTCTTGAGGGTTTGAAGTTGGATAAGTCCCCTGGGCCGGACGGGATTTACCCTAGGATTCTCTGGGAGGCAAGAGAGGAGATAGCAGAGCCTCTGGCTCTGATCTTCCGGTCGTCGTTGGTTACGGGTGTGGTTCCGGAGGACTGGAGGATAGCGAATGTGGTCCCATTGTTCAAGAAGGGGAAGAGAGACCTTCCAGGGAATTATAGGCCAGTGAGTCTTACTTCTGTTGTGGGCAAGGTATTGGAGAGAATTATTAGGGATAGGATTTGTAGTTATTTAGAGAGAAATGAATTGATTGGGGATAGTCAGCATGGTTTTGTGAAGGGTAGGTCATGCCTTACTAACCTCATTGAGTTTTTTGAAAAAGTGACTAAAGAGGTGGATGGGGGTAAGGCAGTTGATGTGGTATATATGGACTTTAGTAAGGCGTTTGATAAGTGGCCCATGGAAGACTTCTGCAGAAAATGCAGATGTATGGGATAGAAGGTGATTTAGCTAATTGGGTTAGGAATTGGCTAGCAGATAGAAGACAGAGGGTGGTGGTTGATGGGAGATATTCCTCGTGGAGTTCGGTGACAAGTAGTGTACCTCAGGGGTCTGTTTTGGGGCCCCTGCTGTTTGTAATTTTTATAAATGATCTGGATGAGGGTATTGAAGGATGGATTAGGAAATTTGCAGATGACACTAAAGTTGGTGGAGTGGTAGATAGTGAAGAGGGGTGTTATAGTTTGCAGAGGGACTTGGACAAGTTGCAGAGCTGGGCCGAGAGGGGGCAAATGGAGTTTAATGTGGAAAAGTGTGAGGTAATGCACTATGGCAGAAATAATAAATGTGTATAGTATAGGGCTAATGGTAGGATTCTTAGTAGTCTTGATGAACAGAGGGATCTTGGTGTGTATGTGCATAGATCCCTGAAAGTAGGCCGTCAAGTCAAGAAGGTTGTTAAGAAGGCATATGGAGTCTTAGCTTTTATTGGTAGGGGGATTGAATTTCGGAGCCGCAACGTCATGGTGCAACTGTACAAAACTCTAGTGCGGCCGCACTTGGAGTATTGTGTGCAGTTCTGGTCCCCACATTATAACAAAGATGTGGAGGCATTGGAGAGGGTACAGAGGAGGTTTACCAGGATGTTGCCTGGTATGGAAGGCAGGTCTTATGAAGAGAGGCTGAGGGATCTGAGGTTGTTTTCGTTAGAAAGAAGGCGGCTAAGAGGAGACCTTATTGAAACATATAAGATGATTAGAGGTTTAGATAGGGTTGACAGTGATAGCCTTTTTCCTAGGATGGAGAAAGCTAGCACGAGGGGACACAGCTTTAAATTAAGGGGTGATAGTTATAGGACGGATATCAGAGGTAGGTTCTTTACCCAAAGAGTGGTTCGGGAGTGGAATGCCCTGCCTGCGGCAGTTGTAGATGCGCCAAGTTTGGTGGCGTTTAAGAGGTTAGTTGATAAGTATATGGAAGAGAAGGGAATGGTTTAGTTTGGAGGGTCATTGCTTTTTATATTGGTCGGCACAACATCGAAGGCTGAAGGGCCTGTTCTGTGCTGTTATGGTCTATGATGTACAGTCAGCAGCACAGTGCTTGATTCGGATTTCAGAACCCATGAAGTTTCGTGGCCTGAGGTAAGACCAAGGTAACATGAAGTGCAGTACATCTGTGGGGAAAAAAAATACCATCAATCCTGCTTGTCCTGCTGGGTGTTTCCAATTTCTTTTTCTTTTTGGGTTTCATTCATCTACAATATTTTGCTTTAAAGTGGAGATCTTCTGGTGATACTAACAGCATCTGTTGACTAATTATTCAGTTCTTCTCTCTATTCAACACTGCATAGAATACAGGAACTGGAGGAGGTTATTGACCCCCTCATGCCTATTGGATCATGACTGATCTGTACCTTAATTCTATCTACTAATCTTCATTCCATAACCCTTATCCTTTGTTTAGCAAAAAGCCAACAATCTCAGTTCTGAAATTTTCAACAGATATCATTACGGTAGACAACGCCTCAGGTTACTTTGGGAGGCAGGAGGAGAAATAGCTAGGGTCTTAACACACACTTTCATGTTGTCTTTAACCACAGGTGAGGTTCCAGAGATGTTGTTCCCTTTTTTTAAAAAAACAAAATACAAATAGTCCAGGAAATCATTGGCCAGTGAGCTTGACATCTGTGATTTCTGTAAAACATCCCTGGTGTACTCCACAAATTCTTCCTGCCCTCCCTGGTTTGCTTTGTCCAATCAATATGCAGATTAAAATCTCTATGATAATTGCAGTGCCCTTCAAACATGCCCTTTATATTTCCCCATTTATACTCTGACTCTTTACATTCTGGGATCTGTAGACTGCTCCCACCTTTGTCTTCTTTGCACAGCTATTCATAATTTCAACCCAAATCAATACTACAGTACAATTCACCACCTTTATCTCACTGCTCTGAAACCTTCATTGAATGAAAATGTTACCTCACCCCTTTTCCACTTTGGTCTGTTCTTTTGGAACATTGTATACCTGGAACGTTGAGCACCCAGTCCTGGTGACCATGCAACTACTTTCTGTAATAGCTAATACAGCATATCCACATATTGCAACCTGTGTGATCAACTTCTTTATGTTGTTGCAAATGCTTTGTGCATTCAGATAAAGAACATTTAGCATTGATTTTTTTTTTACAGTTGTTTACATATCCTGTCTAAATCTCCAGTTATTCCCTTACAATGAAAGGATTTTAACAATTTCCTTACAACAAATGTTAAACTAATTGACCTATAGTTTCCTGCATTTTGCCTTCCTCCCTTTTTGAATAAGGGTGCTACGTTAGTATTTTTCCAATCCACCAGACTTATCCAGAGAATTTTGGAAGATTGTAACCAATGGATCCACTGTTTCCAACACCTCTTCCTTTCAGACCCTAGGATGTAGGCGAACAGGCCCTGGGGACTTGACTGCCTTCAATCCCAAGTTTGCTCAGTACTTTTTCCATAATACTCAGTATCTTTTCCCCTCCAGTTTGGTTTTCAAATTTGCTGATGACACCACCGTAGTCAGTCGGGTTCAAACAATGACGAGCCAGAGTACAGGAATGGGAGAGAGAATCTGTTGAACTGGTGAGACAACAATAATCTCTTTTTCAATGCCAACAAAACGAAGAAGATTGTCATCGACTTCAGGAAGCGCAAAGGAGAACATGCCGCTGTCTACATCAAAGGGGGTGAGGTAGAAAGTGTCAAGAGCTCCAGGTTTTTGGGTGTCCAGATCACCAGTAACCTGTCCTAGTTACCACCCCACCCACCCCCCCCATCCCCCACGTTGACATACAGCTGACAGTACAAAGAACAAAACAGCATGGGAAACAGGCCCTTGCCGCCACCCCGATGTTCCCACCTCTACCCATGATCCCTGTCTATGTTTATAGATCTATGAATTAAAAACCAAATTTGAGACAATTTAGGGAGAATCTGTTTTGCCAATTAGTCTAAGAGCACATCTTTGGGATGTGGGAGGAAACCAGAGCACCCAGAGAAAACCCACGCAAGCACGGGGAGAAAGCCCATTAACACCTCTACTTTCTCAGAAGACTAAGGAAATTTGGCGCGTCGGCTACAACTCTGTCCAAGTTTTTAGATGCACCATTTTTGGTAAGATCCCCCATGCAAGTCTTCTTGAGAAGGTGAGAGGGCATGGGATCCAAGGGGCTTTGGCCTCATGGATCCAGAATTGACTTGCCTGCAGAAGGCAGAGAGTAGTTGTGGATGGGTCTTCTGCATGGAGGTCGGTCACCAGTGGAGTGCCCCAGGGATCTGATCTAGGACCCTTGCTGTTTGTCATTTTCATAAATGACCTGGATGAGGAAGTGGAGGGATGGGTTAGTAAGTGGGATTGAGTTTAGGAGTTGGGAGATAATGCTGCAACATTATAAGACCCTTGTCAGACCCCACTTGGAGTATTGTGCGCAGTTCTGGTCGCCTCACTATAGGAAGGATGTGGAAGCTATTGAAAAGGTGCAGAGGAGATTTACAAGGATGTTGCCTGGATTATGAAGATAGGTTGAGGGAGCTGGGACTCTTCTCCATGGAGAGACGTAAGTTGAGAGGCGACCTGATAGAGGTTTATAAAATGTTGAGAGGAATAGATAGGGTGGATTCTCAGAGACTATTTCCCCGAGCTAAAATGGTCGCAACAAGAGGACACAGATTTAAGGTGCAAGGAAGCAAATACAGAGAAGATGTTAGGGGTAAGTTTTTTCACTCAGAGGGTGGTGACTGAATGGAATCGGCTGCCGTCGGTGGTGGTAGAGGCGAACTCACTGGGGTCTTTTAAAAGACCTCTGGATGAGTATATAGGATCTAATGGGATTGGGGGTTATAGATAGGTCTATGGTTTGGTAGGTATAGATGTGATCGGCGCGACCTGTGGGCCGAAGGGCCTGTTTGTGCTACAATGTTCTATGTTCACCGATGATACGAAGGTTCGTGGTGTTGTGGATAGTCTGGAGGGATGTCTGAAGTTGCAGCAAGACATAGACGGCAAGACTGGGCAGAGAAGTGTCAGATGGACTTCAACGCGGATAAATGTTTGGCAGGACCAATGGGATGAAGAAGTATAATTCCAAGGTAGGAGTTTTGGCAGTGTTGAGGAGCAGAAGGATCTTGAGGTCCGGGTCCACAGGACTCTTAAATCTGCTCCGCAAGTGGAGGATGTGGTCAAGAAGGCATATGGTGTCCTGGCCTTCATTAATAGAGGAATTGAGTTTAGGAGTCAGAATGTAATACTGCATCTTTATAAGACCCCACTTGGAGTACTGTGCACAGTTCTGGTCGCCTCACTATAGGAAGGATGTGGAAGCTATTGAGAGGGTGCAGAGGAGATTTACAAGGATGTTGCCTGGATTGGGGGGCATGCCTTAGCTTGAGACAGCTAGGTCTCTTCTCCCTGGAGATACGAAGGTTGAGAGGTGACCTGATGTAGGTTTATAAGATGTTGAGAGGAATAGATACAGTGGATTCTCGGAGGCTATTTCCCAGGGCTGAAATGGTCGCCACGAGAGGACACAGGTTTAAGGTGCTGGGGGGCAAGTACAGAGGAGATGTTAGAGGTAAGTTTTTCACTCAGAGGGTGGTGAGTGAATGGAATCGGCTGCCGTTGGTGGTGGTAGAGGCGAACTCGCTGGGGTCTTTTAAAAGACTTCTGGATGAGTACATGGGATGTAATGAGATTGGGAGTTACAGATAGTTCTATGGCCTGGTAGGTATAGATATGATTGGCACAACTTGTGGGCCGAAGGGCCTGTTTGTACTGTAGTGTTCTATGTTCTAAAAAGCATTCTTTCTGGTTATATTACAAGTTAGTATGGTTCCTGCTCTGCCCAAGACTACAAAGAACTACAAAAGGTCGTGAATGTAACCCAATCCATCACACAAGCCAGCCTACCATCCACTGACTCTGTCTACACTCCCTGCTGCCTCGGCAAAGCAGCCATCATAATTAAGGACCCACGGTTCCCAGAATTCTCTCTTCCACCTTCTTTCTTCAGGGAAAAAGATACAAAAATCTGTAGTCGTGTATCAACCGACTCAAGAACAGTTTCTTCTCTGCTGCTGTTAGACTGTTGAATGGACTTACCTTGCATTAAATTGATCTTTCTCTACACTCTAGCTATGACTAACACTACATTTTGCTTTCTCTCATTTCCTTCTCTGTGAATGGTATGTTTTGTCTGTATAGTGCGCAAGAAACAATACTTTTCACTGTATGTTAATATATGTGACAATAAATAATAATGATGACTTCCCTTTTAAATAACCTCTACACTTTGTTACTATTGGGATGGCACTTGTGTCCTCCACCTTGAAAACTGAAAAATATTAATTTAGTGTCTGTCATTTCTGCACTCTATTAATTCCTCAGTCTTCTAAGGGATCAACATTCACTTTAGAACATAGAACATAGAACATTACAGCATAGAACAGGCCCTTCGGCCTTCGATGTTGTGCCGACCAAAATAAAAAGCAATGCCCCTCCAAACTAAACCATTCCCTTCTCTTCCATATACTTATCAATTAACCTCTTAAACGCCACCAAACTTGGCGCATCTACAACAGCTGCAGGCAGGGCATTCCACTCCCTAATCACTCTTTGAGTAAAGAACCTACCTCTGATATCCGTCCTATAACTATACCCCTTAATTTAAAGCTGTGTCCCCTCGTGCTAGCTTTCTCCATCCTAGGAAAAAGGCTATCACTGTCCACCCTATCTAAACCTCTAATCATCTTATATGCTTCAATAAGATCCCCTCTTAGCCGCCTCCTTTCTAACGAAAACAACCTCAAATCCTTCAACCTCTCTTCATAGGACCTGCCCTCCATACCAGGCAACATCCTGGTAAACCTCCTCTGTACCCTCTCCAATGCCTCCACATCTTTCTTATAATGTGGGGACCAGAACTGCACACAATACTCCAAGTGCGGCCGCACTAGAGTTTTGTACAGTTGCAACATGATGCTGCGGCTGCTAAATTCAATCCCCCTACCAATAAAAGCTAAGACTCCATATGCAAAATGGAGCTAAGACTCCATTTAGCTACTCTCTTTTGTTCTTTATATAGTTATAGAAACTCTTGCCATCCATTTATATATTTTTGTGCTAGTTTTCTTTCATAATTTACCATTGCTCTTTTTATTACCTTTTCAGTAACCCTTTGGCTGGTTGTTGATCTTTAAAATCTTTTCAATGTGCCATTGGCCTTTATAATATGGTAAAATTTAGTTTTTGTCTATGTTACCATTAACTTCCTCGCTGAGCCATGGAAGTCTTTCCACCCTCTTACACCTTTCTTCCCTTTGGAATATATTTTAGTTGGTAGGAATTGAATATCTCCTTAAATATTTGCCATAGTTCATCAGTTGTCTTATCTTTTAGCCTTCCTGCCACGTCCACCTGGGCCAAATCTGTTCTCATGTCTACGTAATTACTGTTGTTTAACTCCAGAATGCTGATTGGGACTCCAGTTTCTCTCCCTCAAACTAAATTTGAAATTCTAGCATGCTATGATCACTCTTCCCTCAGAGATCCTTAACCATGAAATCATTCATTAAATAATACCAAATCTAGAATCGCCTGCTCCCTCGTTCCACAATATATTGCTCCAAAAACAGTCTGTACTACATTCAATGAATACTCCCTTAAGGCTATTCTTGCCAGCTTGATTATTCCAGTTAATATGCATGTTAAAATCACCAGTAATTATTGCTGTACCTTTCTCACAAACTCTTGTTATTTCCTCTCACCAATCTTCACTGGGTCACAATTCAAAATCTACACCACCTTCTGTGAAGAATAGTTCCCATCATCTCCTGACTGGTCGTGCTCTAATTTTAGGGGTGTGGCCCTCTGCCCCATCCTGAATGTCCCTACCAAAGGAAATAATTTATCTACTCTCATCAACTTATATTCATAAACAATTCAAAGAGTCGTAGTATTACAGCTCAGAACGAAGCCATTTGCCCATTGAGCCCATTTGTAGAACTAATTTCCCTGTAGCCCTGCAATAATTTGTTCCACTTCAGATGCCTACCAAACTCCCTTTTGTAAGTCATGATGAAATCTGCTGCCATTATCCTTTGGAACTGTACCTTTCAGATTGGAACTACTTGCTGCGTAAAAAAAGTCCTGAAATGGTCTTCTGATTATTTTGTCACCACTTTTAAATGTGTCCTGTTTCTTAGCCTTTCTGCTGAACGGAACAGTTCCTTCATTCACTTTGTCAAGACATCTCAGGATTTCAATCACCTTTCAGGAAAACATTATTATACTTAGTTGATAAGTATATGGTTAGTTGATAAGTATATGGAAGAGAAGGGAATGGTTTAGTTTGGAGGGGCATTGCTTTTTATATTGGTCAGCACAACATCGAAGGCTGAAGGGCCTGTTCTGTGCTGTAATGTTCTATGTTCTATGTTCTAATTCCCCACTTCTTCAATCTATCCTCAGAAATGAAATCTCTCATCCCTGGGGCCTTTCTCATAAATTTTTTCTGCACCCTTTCTAAAGCCTTCCCATCCTTCCTAAAGTGCAATGCCTAGAAATGGACACACTACACCAGTTGAAGGTCATCATAACTTACAGTGCTTCTGTTTATAAATCCCAGGATCCTGCATAACTACTTTTTATTGTCACCTTCTTTGCCTATGTATCCATATATGCAGATGGCACAAAGGTTGGTGGATTTGCAGATAGCGATGAGAACAATCAGAACATACGATAGGATATAGATCAGTTGGGCGGAGAGATGGCAGATAGAATCTAATCTGGACAATTGTGAGGTAATGCATTTTGGAAGGCCCCATACAGATAGGAAATGTACAGTAAATGGCAGAACTCTTAAGAGTATTGATAAGTAACCACGATAGCTAAACAACAGGAAACTAACTTTGTATCAATGCCATTACTAATTCTTTTACTCTGTGGGTTTCAACTTTGCTGGCAAGACTATTACGTGGGATTTGGAAATTCATAAACCATATCAAACACCTTAACAATATAAATTCTCTTTGTTAGCTCATCAAAAACTCAAATCAAGTAAGTTAAACATTTTGTTTATTCATTCACAGAATGTCCATCCCTAATTGCCCTTGAGAAGGTTATGGTGAGCTGCTGTCTTGAACTGCTATGATCCATGTAATTACAATGCTGGTAGGGAGGGAGTTCCATGATTTTGACCCAGCAGCAGTGAAGGAATGGCAATATATTTCCAAATCAAGATGATGTGTAGCTTGGAGAAAAACATCCAGGTGGTGGTGTTCACACTAATTTGCTTCTCTTGCTACTCTAAATAGTAGTGATCATGGGTTTGGAAGGTGCTGTCTACAGGTTCAAGGAGAGTTCCTACAGTGCATTTGTAGATGGTACACACTGCTGCCACTGTTCATTGGTGGTCGAGGGAGTAAATCTTTGTGAATAGGGTATCAATCAGCAGACTGTTTTGTCTATAAGACCATAAGAAATAGGGACAAGAGTAGGCTATTCAGCTTCTTCAGCCTGCCACACCATTCACTAAGATCTACTTTGCTACCGTTAACCCTTGATTTCCTACAAGTCAAGAATCTGTCTCGGCCTGAAATACACTCAACTCTCCCATGAGGGAAAAGATTCAGCATTTACCCTGTCAAGCAGCTTCAGAATTCTACATGTTTCAACAAGATCACCTCTCATTCTTCTAAATTCCAAAGAGCAAAATCCCAAACTGTTCAATCTTTTCTCAACACAATTCCTCCATACTGGGCATCATCCTAGTCAACTTTCTCTGATCCTTCAATGAAATAATATCTTTTTTTAAATAAGAGACCAAAACTGCTGACAGTGCTCCAGATGTGGGTCTCACCAGTTGCAGTAAGACCTCACTCCTGTTCAACCCCCTTGAAATAAGGGCCAACATACCGCTAGCCTTCCTGATTACCTTCTGAATCTGTGGACTAGCTTTCTATGTTTCGTGCATAAACACCCTCAATGTTTTTAAGCATTTCATAATGATGGATGTCAGAGGCACTGGACAATAGTCATAAAGGCCTGCTGTTTGGCATTTCTTTGTTGCCGGGTCATTGTCTTGAAGGAGATAAGAATCTGAGGTTGTTGTAAAGAGAGGTTGAAGATGTCTGAAAATATCTACACCAGCTCTACCAATCAAAGTCCACTTGTTAGCTCATCAGTGCCCAAGTGAAAAATAGTAGGAGCGGGAAAAGAAACATTAAAAATGCCCTCTTGAAGTTTTGTATCTGAATGCTTGAAGTATTTGAGACAAAATGGATGAAGAGGTCACATAGATAGATATAAAGGGGTATAATATAGTTGGCATTACAGAGATGTGGCTCCAAGATGAGCAAGAATGGGAACTAAACATTGAGGGCTATTTAGTAAAGACTGAGAGAAAGGAAAAGGTGATGGAATTGCATTGTTGATTAAAGATGATATTGATATGACACTGAGTAAAACTTTTAGCAGTGATGATGTGGAATCTGTTTGGATCGAGTTAAGAAACAACAAGGGGAAAAAACATTGGGCGTGGTATACAGACCACCAAACTGTACTGGTAATGTAGAAAAAATCGAGACAAGAAATCAGAGATGTATGTGTTAAAGGGACATCTGTGATCATGGGCGAATTTAATTCTGCACACAGATTGGGAGAGGCAAATTAGTCACAGTACAATAGAGGAGGAATTTCTGGAGTGCATACAGGATAGTTTTCTGGAGCAATACATTGAGGAACCAACAAGGTAGAAGTATTTGTGAAAGAATGGCATCTGTATAGAAGGAACAGGGAACACTTAAATGGGAAGGGCGTGAATATCTTAGCTGGGAAGTTAGCTGGAGTGTTTCGGCAGGGTTTAAACTAATATGGAGGGGGGGAGGGGATGAGACAGGTCGGTAGGAAGCGAGATGGGAGATAGAGTAAGCTTGGATGAGAGGAAATACACCAGGGAGAAGGAGGTCCCGAGTGGGCTTGGAGGTCTGGAGTGTGTCTGTTTCAATGCGAGGAGCATAACAGGATAAACGGATGAACTTAGGCCTTAATGTTCACGAGGAACTTGGATGCGGTTGCAGTGATGGAGACACAGTTAAAGGAAGGGGAGCAGTGGCAACTGAACATTCGTGTGTATAAGTGTTTCACGCGTGACAGAGGAGGGTCCAGAAGAGGTGGAGGAGTCGCTTTGTTAGTTAGGGACAGCAGTGCAGAGGGAGGACAATATAGAGGAGTTAGGAGTGGAGTTGTTGTGGGTGGAGTTGAGGAATAGTAATTACTATGCTAGGGTTGTATTATAGGCCACCCAACAGCCTGCGGGTAGTTGAAGAAGGCATATGTAAAGACATTTTGGATAGGCGCAGAAAGAACAGAGTTGTTATAGTGGAAGATTTTAATCTCCCTAGGATGGATTGGAAGGTACTTAGAGCTGGGGTTCTGACGGGGAGGAATTTGTAAAATGTGTACTGGAAGGATCATTGGAGCAGTATGTGGCTAGCCCAACTAGAAAGGGGGCTATACTGGATTTACAAAGAACAAAACAGCACGGGAAACAGGCCCTTTGGCCCAATGAGCCCACGCTGCCACCCCGATATTCCCACCTCTACCCGTGATCCCTGTCTATGTTTATAGATCTATGGATTAAAAACCAAATTTGAGACAATTTAGGGAGAATTTGTTTTGCCAATTAGCCTAAGAGCACATCTTTGGGATGTGGGAGGAAACCGGAGCACCCGGAGAAAACCCACGCAAGCACGGGGAGAATGCGCAAACTCCCACAGACACAGGCCCAAATCCATGTATCTGCACAGCACAGCGATAGTCACTGAGCTGTCGTGTTGCCCATCAAATGGTCCAGGTCAAGCGTACACTAACGATGTGAAGCACTAGGATACTCTCGAAATAAAAATCCAAGAGCAGCCCTCTCACGACCCATCGCGTGTATGCCCCTCATTAGACAACAAGGTGGACCAAAGCACCTGTAGGATAAAAACAAGTACATCAATATCAATATTTAGTTCTGAGTAATGAGTCAGGGCAGGTGGTTGATGTTGTAGTAGGGGAACAAGGACAGGTAGCTAGATTGATAAGTAACTGGTTTGGTAATAGGAGACAGGGAGTATTAGTGGAAGGGTGTTTCTCTAGCTGGAGGTCGGTCACTAGTGGTGTGCCGCAGGGCTCGGTACTGGGACCTCTTCTATTTGTAATATATATAAATGACTTGGAAGAGGGAGTAAGTGGAGTGATCAGCAAGTTTGCAGACGATACAAAGATGGCTAGACTTGCGGATAGTGAGGAGCATTGTCAGGCGATGCAGCAGGACATAGATAGGCTGGTAGCTTGGGCAGATAGATGGCAGATGGAATTCAATCCTGATAAATGCGAGATGATGCATTTCGGGAGAAATAATGTAGGGGGAAGTTATATGGAACACGCTGCCAAGTAAAGTGGTGGAGGCAGGCACTCTGGAGTTATTTAAGAGATACTTAGATGGGCACATGAACAGAATGGGAATGGAGGGGTATAGAAAATGATTTAAAATAGGGATCATGAGCCTTGGGAGTCCCTGGGAAGTGTGTAAATAGATGATGATATTGATGTATTTGTTTATCCTACAGGTACTTCGGTCCAGCCTTGTTGCACAACAAGGGGCATACACGTGATGGGGGTGAGAGGGCTGCTCTTGGATTTTTTTCAAGAGTATCCTAATGCTTCACGTCGTTAGTGTACGCTTGACCTGGACCATTTGATGGGCAACACGACAGCTCAGTGACTATCGCTGTGCTGTGCAGATACATGGATTTGGGCCTGTGTCTGTGGGAGTTGTGCATTCTCCCCGTGCTTGCGTGGGTTTTCTCCGGGTGCTCCGGTTTCCTCCCACATCCCAAAGATGTGCTCTTAGGCTGACTGGCAAAACAAATTCTCCCTAAATTGTCTCAAATTTGGTTCTAATGCATAGATCTATAAACATAGACAGGGATCATGGGTTGAAGTGGGAACATTGAGGTAGTGGCATGGGCTCATTGGGCTGAAGGGCCCGTTTCCCATGCTGTTTTGTTCTTTATTCTTTGTAGCAGGCCATCTTGGACTGGATGTTGTGCAATGAGAAAGGATTTGTTAGCATGTAGTTGTGAGAGAACCTTAGGACGAGTGACCATAACATGGTAGAATACTTTGTCAAAGTGAATAATGATATAGTTGCCTCCCAAATGCCAGGACTGTGATATCTCGGATCGTACTTTTGGGATTCTTAAGTGGGAGGGGGACCAGCCCAAGTCATGGTCCACTTAGGCACCAAAGAAATAGGCAGGAAAAGGGATAGTGATGTAAGGCAGAAATTCAGAGAGTTAGGATGGAAGTTTAGAGCAGAACAGACAGAGTTATTAGAACATAGAACATTATGTGTTCTATGTTCTAATAACTAATAGGGGACTCCACTGTGAGGGGTTCAGACAGGCGTTTTTGTGGACACAGACGAGAGTCGCGGATGGTGGTTTGTCTTTCTGGAGCTGGGATCCGGGATGTTTCTGGACGCCTCCAAGACATCCTGAAAGGGGAGGGTGAGGAACCTGAAGTTGTGGTGCATATAGGTACTGCAGACATAGGTAGGAAGAGGGAGGCAGTCATCAAAAGGGATTATAGGGAACTGGGTAGGAAGCTGAGGAAGAGAAAAGCAAAGGCAGTAATTTCAGGATTGCTGCCTGCGCCTCGGGAGAATGAGAGCAGGAATCAAATGAGGTGGAGGATGAATGCATGGCTGAGGGACTGGAGCAGGGGCAGGGATTCAGGTTCATAGATCATTGGGACCTCTTTAGGGGCAGGTGTGACCTGTACAGTAAGGACAGGTGGCACTTGAACCCTAGGGGGACTAATATCTTGGCGGGAAGACTGGCTAGGGCTACTGGGAGGACTTTAAACTAGAAAAGCGGGGGGGTGGGAATATCGATGGGATGGTGAATAAGGAGGTTAGTTCCCAGGTAGGGGGAAGGACTGTAGGCACCCTGAGAGGGGGGTTAGGCAGGTGGTGGAAAAGGGAAATATCCTGACTGAGGGGCTGAGATGTGTCTATTTTAATGCCAGGAGTGTAGTAAATAAGGTAGATGAGCTTAGGGCATGGATTGCTGTTTGTGAGTGTGATGTGGTGGCCATTACAGAGACTTGGTTGTCTCAGGGACAGGACTGGGTACTTCAGGTGCCGGGATTCAGATGCTTCAGGAGGGACAAGGTTGGGGGCAAAAGAGGAGGTGGTGTGGCACTGTTGATCAGGGACAGTGTCATGGCTGTAGAGAAGGTGGAAGATGTGGAGGGATTGTCTATGGAGTCTCTGTGGGTGGAAGTTAGGAACAGCAAAGGGTTGATAATTTTGCTGGGTGTATTCTATAGGCCGCCCAATAGTGACAGGGAAGTTGAGGGGCAGATAGGGAAACAGATCCTAGACAGATGTAGAAATAACAGGGTTGTCGTGATGGGAGATTTCAATTTCCCAAACATCGACTGGAATATCTCAAGGGTAAGAGGTTTGGGTGGGGAGGAGTTTGTTAGGTGTGTTCAGGAAGGTTTCCTGAAATGCCTAACAGAGAGGCTGTACTTGACCTGGTGCTTGCTAATGAGCCAGGGCAGGTGTCGGCTCTCACGGTAGGTGAGCATCTTGGGAATGGAGATCATAATTCTATCTCTTTCACGATAGTGATGGAAAGAGATAGGATCAGGCAGGCTAGGAAGGTGTATGTCTGGAGTAAGGGAAAATATGAAAACATTAGGCAGGTAATTGGACGAATAAACTAGAAGGAGGTGTTCTTGGGGAAGAGTACAGAAGGAAAGTGGCGGATATTCAAGGAATGTTTGTCTGGGGCTCTGCAAGACAATGTTCCGAGGAGTCAAGGAGGTTCTGGTAGGACGTGGGAACCGTGGTGCACGAAGGTTGTGGTGAACCTAGTTAGGAAGAAAGAAATGGTATATAAAAGGTTCAGAGAGCTAGGGGATGTTAGGGATCTAGAGGAGTATAAGGTGTGTAGAAGGGAGCTTAAAAAGGAAATTAGGAGAGCCAGAAGGGGTCATGAGAAGGCCTTGGCAGGTAAGATTAAGGAAAATCCCAAGGCCTTCTACAAATATGTGAAAAGTAAAAGGATGAGAAGAGAAGGGATAGGGCCTATAAAAGGTGAAGGGGGAAAAGTCTGTGTGAATCCAGAAGAAATGGCAGAGGTGCTTAACGAGTACTTTGCCTCGGTATTCACGGTGGAAAGTGAACTGGGAGATTGTACTGCAGGTTTGCAGCATACGGAAAAGATTGAGTATGTGGATGTTAGGAAAGAAGATGTGTTAGACCTGTTAAATTCTATCAAGATAGACAAGTCGCCGGGACCGGATGGGACATACCCCAGGTTACTGGTTGATAACCAGTGGAGTGCCCCAGGGATCTGTTCTGGGACCCCTGCTGTTTGTCATTTTCATAAATGACCTGGATGAGGAAGTGGAGGGATGGGTTAGTAAGTTCGCCAACGATACAAAGATCGGTGGTGTTGTGGATGGTCTGGAGGGATGTCAAAAGTTGCAGCGGGACATAGACAGAATGCAAGACTGGGTGGAGAAGTGGAAGATGGTCTTCAACGCAGATAAATGTGTAGTGGTCCATTTTGGCAGGAATAATGGGATGAAGGAGTACAATATCAAGGGTAGGAGTCTTAGCTGTGTTGTAGAGCAGAAGGATCTCGGGGTCCTTCTCTTAAATAAGTGTCCATAGGACTCTTAAATCAGCCTCGCAGGTGGAGGAAGTGGTCAAGAAGGCATACGGTGTACTGGCCTTCATTAATCGAGGAATAGAGTTTAGGAGTCAGGAGGTAATGATGCAGCTCTATAAGACTCTTGTCAGACCCCAGTTGGAGTATTGTGCGCAGTTCTGGTCGCCTCATTATAGGAAGGATGTAGAGGCTATTGAGAGAGTTCAGAGGAGATTTACAAGGATGCTGCCTGGATTGGGAGGCAGGCCTTATGAAGATAGGTTGAGGGAGCTGGGACTCTTCTCACTGGAGAGACATAGGTTGAGAGGTGACCTGATAGAGGTTTATAAAATATTGAAGGAATAGATAGGGTGGATTCTCAGAGACTATTTCCCCGAGCTGAAATGGTCACTACGAGAAGACACAGATTTAAGGTGCAGGGAAGCAAATACAGAGGGGATGTTAGGGGGAAGTTTTTCACTCAGGGAGTAGTGAGTGAATGGAAGTGGCTGCCATCGGAGGTTGTTGAGGCAAACTCGCTGGAGTCTTTTAAAAGACTTCTGGATAAGTATATGGAAATGAATAGGATAGGGGGTTAGAGATAGGTCTGTGGATTGGTAGATGTGATCGGCGCAACTCGTGGGCTGAAGGGCCTGTTTGTGCTGTATTGTTCTATGTTCTATTACAGCACAAACAGGTCCTTATGCCCACAAGTTGTGCTGATCATATCCATACCTACCAAGCTATAGAACTATCTATAACTCCCAATCCCATGATTCATCCAGAAATCTTTTTTAAAAGTGCCCAGTGATTTTGCCTCTACCACCACCGACGGAGCTGATTCCACTCACTCACCACCCTCTGAGTGAAAAACTTACCCCTGACATTTCCTCTGTGCCTGCTCCCCAGTACCTTAAACCTGTGTCCTCTTGTAGCAATCATTTGAACTCTGGGAAATAGCCTCCCAGAATCCACCCTATCTATATGAAGTATTGTGTACAGTTCTGGTCCCCACATTATAAGAAAGATGTGAAGGCATTGGAAAGGGTGCAGAGGAGGTTTATCAAGATGTTACCTGGTATGATGGGTAGGTCTTATGAGAAAAGACTAAGGGATTTGAAGTTATTTTCATTAGAGAGAAGAGGGCTAAGAGGTGACTTAATTGAGACATATAAGATGTTCAGAGGGTTAGATAGGGTGGATAGTGAGAGCCTTTTTCTTCAGATGGAGATGGATAGCACAAGGGGACATAGCTTTAAAATAAGGGGTGGTAGTTATAGGACAGATGTTAGAGGTGGGTTCTTTACTCAGAGGGTAGTAAGGGCGTGGAATGCCCTGCCTGCAGCAGTTGTGGACTCGTCAAGTTTAAGGGTATTCAAATGGTCAGTGGATAGGCATATGGATAGCATTGGAATAGTTTAGGATAGAGAGTCATAAAATTGGTTCCATTGGTTAGCGCAACATCGAGGGCTGAAGGGCCTCTACTGCGCTGTAATGTTCTATGTTCTATACCTCTCAATATTTTATAAACCTCTATCAGGTCCCCTCTCAATCTTCGTCTCTCCAGGGAGAAGAGACCTAGCTCCCTCAACCTAACTTCATAAGGCATGCCTCCCAATCCAGGCAACATCCTTGTAAATCTCCTCTTCACCTTCTGAATAGTTTCCACATCCTTCCTGTAGTGAGGCAACCAGAACTGCACACAATACTCCAAATGGGGTCCAACAAGGGTCTTATAAAGCTGCAGCATTACCTCCCGACTCCTAAATTCAATCCCTCAATTAATGAAGGCCAGGACACCATACACCTTCTTGACCACATCCTGCGAGGCCGATTTAAGAATCCTGTGGACCCAAAACCCAAGGTCCTTCTGCTGGTTTGTTACCCGTGCCACATGCCAGCGAGAAGAGGAATAGGAAGAGAGAGAGAGCAGTTGAACATGGAGCTACAGGAATGATGCAGAAGGGAAGGATTCATCTATCAGGGGTCATTCTGGGGTAAGTGGGACCTTTACCTTATTGAAACATATAAGATGATTAGAGGTTTAGATAGGGTGGACAGTGATAGCCTTTTTCCTAGGATGGAGAAAGCTAGCACGAGGGGACACAGCTTTAAATTAAGGGGTGATAGTTATAGGACGGATATCAGAGGTAGGTTCTTTACCCAGAGGGTGGTAAGGGTATGGAATGCCTTGCCTGCGTCAGTTGTAGATGCGCCAAGTTTGGTGGCGTTTAAGAGGTTACTAGATAAGTTTATGGATGAAAAGGGAATGGTTTACGTTAGAGGGTCACTGCTTGTTCCTAATTGGTCGGCGCAACATCGAAGGCCGAAGGGCCTGTTCTGCGCTGTAATGTTCTATGTTCTATGTTTACAAATGGCATGGTTTCTACCTGAACCTGAGGGGTACCAATATCCTGGGGGGCATGTTTACTAATGCTCTTTAAATTAAACTAATTCAACAGGAGAATGGGAACCTGAATTTTAGCTCCAATATACAGGGGGTTGAGAGCAGTGAGGTCATAAATAAGGTTTCAAAGTCGCAGGAGTGTACTGGCAGGCAGGAAGGTAGTTTGAAGTGTGTTTTCACTGGACTGCGCTGTAATGTTCTATGTTTTCTATGTTGATTCTGAGACCAGAGTCCTGAATCTCAATAAAGTTAACTATGATGGTATGAGGTGTGAATTGGACATGACAGACTGGGAAATATTACCGAAAAGGCAATGGCAAGCATTTAAAATACAAATGGGTGGACTCTTTGTTTATTCCTGTTTGGCACAAATGTGGTAAGGGAATTATAGCCAAAAAGGGAGGTAGAGAGAACACAGGGACCAATGAGCCTAATGTCAGTACTGAGGAAGTTGCCGGAGTCTATTATCAAGGATTTCATAACTCAGCATTTGGAAGACAGTGATATAATCAGACAAAATCAGCATGGATTTACAAAAAAGAAATCATGCTTTACAAATCTACTGACATTTTTTGAGGATGTAACAAATAGAATTGACTGAGGAGAAGTAGTGGATGGGTTTTATTTTAACTTTCAGAAGGCTTTCGACAAGGTCTCAGGTAATAGACTACGATGTAAAGTTCAAGCACATGGGATTACAGGTAATGTTTTGATGGATAGAAAACTGGTTAGCAGATAAACAAAGTTGGGATTATGGTCACTGGTCCCAAAGGGATCCCTCACTAAGAGCTAAGAGAGGACACGAGAAGACTTTGGCTGATAGGATTAAGGAGAATCCTAAAGCTTTCTTTAGATATGTTAAGAATAGAAGATTGGTTAGGACAAGATTAGAGCCATTCACAGACAACAGTGGGAAGTTGTGCGTGGAGCCTGAAGAGATTGGAGAGACACTGAATAAATATTTCTCTTCGGTATTCACGCAGGGTGATGTAAATGTAGTTGTGGAGAACACTGAGGTACAGGGTTGCAAACTGTAAAGTATTGAAGTAGATAGGGAGGATGTGCTAGATATTCTTGAGGGTTTGAAGTTGGATAAGTCCCCTGGGCCGGACGGGATTTACCCTAGGATTCTCTGGGAGGCAAGAGAGGCGATTGCAGAGCCTCTGGCTCTGATCTTCAGGTCGTCGTTGGTTACGGGTGTGGTTCCGGAGGACTGGAGGATAGCGAATGTAGTCCCATTGTTCAAGAAGGGGAAGAGAGACCTTCCAGGGAATTATAAGCCAGTGAGTCTTACTTCTGTTGTGGGCAAAGTATTGGAGAGAATTATTAGGGATAGGATTTATAGTTATTTAGAGAGAAATGAATTGATTGGGGATAGTCAGCATGGTTTCGTGAAGGGTAGGTCATGCCTTACTAACCTCATTGATTTTTTTGAGAAAGTGACCAAAGAGGTGGATGGGGGTAAGGCGGTTGATGTAGTATATATGGACTTTAGTAAGGCGTTTGATAAGGTGGCCCATGGAAGACTTCTACAGAAAATGCAGATGTGTGGAATAGAGGGTGATTTAGCTAATTGGATTAGGAATTGGCTGGCAGATAGAAGACAGAGGGTGGTGGTTGATGGGAGATATTCATCGTGGAGTTCGGTGACAAGTGGTGTGCCTCAGGGGTCTGTTTTGGGGCCCCTGCTGTTTGTAATTTTTATAAATGATCTGGATGAGGGTATTGAGGGATGGATCAGTAAATTTGCAGATGACACTAAAGTCGGTGGAGTGGTAGATAGTGAAGGGGGGTGTTATAGTTTACAGAGTGACTTGGACAAGTTGCAGAGCTGGGCCGAGAGGTGGCAAATGGAGTTTAATGTGGAAAAGTGTGAGGTAATGCACTTTGGCAGGAATAATAAATGTGTAGAGTATAGGGCTAATGGTAGGATTCTTAATAGTGTTGATGAACAGAGGGATCTTGGTGTATTTGTGCATATATCCCTGAAAGTAGGCAGTCAAGTCGATAAGGTTGTTAAGAAGGCATATGGAGTCTTAGCTTTTATTGGTAGGGGGATTGAATTTCGGAGCCGCAACGTCATGTTGCAACTGTACAAAACTCTAGTGCGTCCGCACTTGGAGTATTGTGTGCAGTTCTGGTCCCCACATTATAAGAAGGATGTGGAGGCATTGGAGAGGGTACAGAGGAGGTTTACCAGGATGTTGCCTGGTATGGAGGGCAGGTCTTATGCAGAGAGGCTGAGGGATTTGAGGTTGTTTTCATTAGAAAGGAGGCGGCTAAGAGGAGACCTTATCCAAACATATAAGATGATTAGAGCTTTAGATAGGGTGGACAGTGATAGCCTTTTTCCTAGGATGGAGAAAGCTAGCACGAGGGGACACAGCTTTAAACTAAGGGGTGATAGTTATAGGACGGATATCAGAGGTAGGTTCTTTACCCAAAGGGTGGTTCGGGAGTGGAATGCCCTGCGTGCAGCAGTTGTAGATGCACCAAGTTTGGTGGCGTTTAAGAGGTTCGTTGATAAGTATATGGAAGGGAAGGGAATGGTTTAGTTTGGAGGGGCATTGCTTTTTATATTGGTCGGCGCAACATCGAAGGCCGAAGGGCCTGTTCTGTGCTGTAATGTTCTATGTTCTAACACTTCTATCACCTACCCTTCCTTATTTCCCAAGAGGAGGTCAAGTTTTGCCCCCTCTCCAATACTGATTAGAATGCCAGTCTTTACAGCTAATCAAGTCTTAAAGGTGCAGACAATGTGAGTGGAGATAGTATTAAACATAAGTTAAAGAGATGTGAGATTTTGCAAGCCTTGCCAAATCATGGAGGTTACAGATAGTGTGACACGAACCCAAAATCCTGGTTGAGGCTGTCCTCATGTGTCCTGAACTTGATTATCAGTCTCTGCTCAGTGACTCTACACTGTTGTGTCGTGAAGGCCGCCTTGGAGAATGCTTACCCGAAGATCAGAAGTCAAATGCCTGTGACCACTGAAGTGTTCGCCAATAGGAAGGGAACAGTCTTGCCTGGTGATTGTTGAGTGATGTTCATTCATCCGTTGTTGTAGTGTCTGCATGGTCTCCCCAATGTACCGTGCTTCAGGACATCTTTTCCTGTATCTGGTAGATAACATTGGCCGAGTTGCAAGAGTATGTACTGTGTACCTGGTGGATGATGTTGTCTCATAAGATGAAGGCATCCGTGTCGATGATCTGGCAATATCTTGCAGAGGTTGCTGTGGTGTTGTGGTCACTGTTCTCCCGAATACTGCATAGTTTGCTACGGACAATGGTCTGTTTGAGGTTGCGCGGTTTTTTGAAGGCAAGATGTGGGGATGGCCCTGGTGAGATGTTTGTCTTTATCAATGACATGTTGAAGACTCTGAAGATGTCTCTGCTCTGGAGAAGTACTGGATGACAAACAGTACTCTGTCTATCTTCATCACCTGCCTGTGATCAAACTCCCCATTCACCTGATGAAGGAGCAGTGCTCCGAAAGCTAGTGGCGTTTGCTACCAAAGAAACCTGCTGGACTTTAACCTGGTGCTGTGAGACTTTTTACTCTGTTCTTAACCAAAGGGCTTACTTCACCCCACCTCCCTTGAGCCAGCCTCGCTTCCCAGACCAACCCCTTCCCCTTAAAATCCGCTCTCACCTGAGCCCAGCAAATAGTCTCACTAGGCATAGGAGTAGCTGGGAAGGGAACCGGGGAGTATAAAAAGAAAAGGAAGCAGTAGACAGCGGGCAGCGGAGTGAGCAGGGAAGCAGAGTGAGATTTAAGGGCTTTTTCTTGCTGGGCTTGGGCGAGAGCAGGCTTAGGCACAGTGTGCTACTGGTTTTCCAATTGCATTCACACCTCCAAAGGTGTTCATGACAATGGCAGAGATTAAGGGAAGACGCCTCACCTGTGTATGGTGTCATATGTTGGAGTTCCTGGAAGCAAGATGTCTCCTGAAAGTCCACATATGCATCAAGTGTTTGGAGCTGCAGGTCAGGGAGAACAAGGCAATAATGGAAGGGAAGCATAATAAGGTGGTGAACCCAGAGCCTAAGGGGGGGGCGAGGAGGGGAAACCTGATCCTTACAGATGGATTACTGTAAGGAAGGGGAAAAAGCAAAGGGGAGACAGTCCAAAGACTTCCCCAGTGGCAGTGTCCCAAAATATTGAGGTCAGAGGGGTAAAAAAGGTAGGGACCAGAGTACCTCAGAGGGGAGGAAGGGGGCTAGAAGGGAGATAGTGGTGAGGGATGGGAGGGTTAAAGGAAAAGATAGGCGGTTCTGTGGTCAAAGGCGGGATTCCAGGATGGTAGTTTGCCTCCCTGGAGACATATGGAGACATAGATAGGATGCAAGACTGGGCGGAAAAGTGGCAGATGGACTTCAATGCAGATAAATATGTGGTGGTCCATTTTGGCAGGACCAATGGGATGAAGCAGTATAATATCAAGGGTAGGAGTCTTGGCAATGTTGAGGAGCAGAAGGATCTTGGGGTCCGAGTCCATAGGACTCTTAAATCTGGCCCGCAAGTGGAGGATGTGGTCGAGAAGGCGTATGGTGTACTGGCCTTCATTAATAGAGGAATTGAGTTTAGGAGTCAGGAGGTAATGCTGCAACTTTATAAGACTCTTGTCAGACCCCATTTAGAGTATTGTGTGCAGTTTTGGTCGCCTCACTATAGGAAGGATGTGGAAGCTATTGAGAGAGTGCAGAGGAGATTTACAAGGATGTTGCCTGGATTGGGGGGCATGCCTTATGAAGATAGGTTTAGAGAGCTAGGTCTCTTCTCCTTGGAGAGACGAAGGTTGAGAGGTGACTTGATAGAGGTTTATAAGATGTTGAGAGGAATAGATAGGTTGGAATCTCAGAGGCTATTTCCCAGGGCTGAAATGGTCGCTACGAGAGGACACAGGTTTAAGGTGCTGGGGGGGCAAGTGCAGAGGAGATGTTAGAGGTAAGTTTTTCATTCAGAGAGTGATGAGTGAATAGAATTGACATCAGTGGTGGTAGAGGCGAACCCGCTGGGGTCTTTTAAGAGACTTCTGGATGAGTACATGGAATGTAATGGGATTGGGAGTTACAGATAGTTCTATGGGCTGTTAAGTATAGATATGATCGGCACAACTTGTGAGCCGAAGGGCCTGTTTGTGCTGTAGTGTTCTATGTTCTATGTGTCTGACAGGGTAGAGGGCATTTTGAAGGGTGAGGGGACCCAGGCAGATGTGATTATTCATGTAGGAGAGAAGGATGTAGGAAGGAAGAGCAGGGAGGATATACGAAGGCAGTTCAGGGAGTTTGGGGATAGGCTGAAGAGCAGGGCCTCCAGAGTGGCGATCTCAAGGCTGCTACCAGGGCCAGGTAACAGCGGGGCCAGGAGAAATGAGATCCTACAGCTGAATGCGTGGCTGAAGGATTGGTGTAGGGCAGAGAGTTTCATTTTTGTGGATAACAGGGAAGTATTTGTGAAAGAAGGGCACCTGTATAGAAGGGACGGGGGAATACTTAAATGGGAAGGGCATGAATACCTTAGCTGGGAGGTTAGCTGGAGTGTTTCGGCATATTTAAACTAATAATGGAGGGGTGGAGGGGCTGAGACCGATATCTTGGTAGGGAGCGAGATGGGAGATAGAGTAAGCTTGGATGAGAGGAAGAGGATGTTGGGGGTATGGAATGCGCTGCCAAGTAAAGTGGTGGAGGCAGGCACTCTGGAGATATTTAAGAAATACTTAGATGGGCACATGAACAGAATGGGAATGGAGGGGTATAGAAAACTGATTTAAAATAGGGATCATGAGCTTTGGGAGTCCCTGGGAAGTGTGTAAATAGATGATGATATTGATGTACTTGTTTTTATCCTACAGGTGTTTTGGTCCACCTTGTTGTCTAACAAGGGACATACACGCAATGGGTCGTGGGAGGGTTGCTCTTGGATTTTTTTCGAGAGTATCCTAGTGCTTCACGTTGTTAGTGTACACTTGACCTGGACCATTTGATGGGCAACACGACAGCTCAGTGACTGTCGCTGTACTGTGCAGATACATGGATTTGGGCCTGTGTCTGTGGGAGTTTGCGCGTTCTCTCCGTGCTTCCATGGGTTTTCTCCGGGTGCTCCGGTTTCCTCCCACATCCCAAAGATGTGCTCTTAGGCAAATTGGCAAAACAAATTCTTCCTAAATTGTCCCAAATTTGATTTTTAATCCATAGGCCTATAAACATAGACAAGGATCATGGGTAGAGGTGGGAACATTGGGGTGGTAGCGCGGGCTCATTGGGCCGAAGGGCCTGTTTCCCGTACTGATTTGTTCTTTGTACTGGGTTTCCTTGAACAGTATGTTACAGAACTAGAGGGAGTGACCTCTCTTGAATCTGGTCCTGTGTAATGAGACAGGTACAATGAAAGATCTTTTTGTGAGGGATCCTCTTGGAATGAGTGATCACAATATGGTTGAATCTCTAATACAGATGGAGGGTGAGAAAGTAGGGTTCCAATTTAGAACAGAATTGAGGAGGAACTTCTTCTCTGGAATTGGCTACCTATTGAAATGGTGGAGGCTACCTTGTTAAATATGTTTAAGTCACAGGTAGATAGATTTCTGATCAATAAGGGAATTAAGGGTTATGGGGAGCAGGCGGATAAGTGGAACTGAACCACTATCAGATCACCCATGATCTTACTGAATGGCAGGGCACAGAACTTTAAGGAGAAGCTTTAAGGAGAATCCTAAAGCTTTCTTTCGATATGTTAAGAATAGAAGATTGGTTAGGGCAAGATTAGGGCCAGTCATAGACAGCAGTGGGAAGTTGTGCGTGGAGCCTGAAGAGATTGGTGAGGCACTGAATAAATATTTCTCTTCGGTATTCACGCAGAGTGCTGGAAATGTAGCTATGGAGAACACTGAGGTACAGGGTTGCAAATTGGGAAGTATTGTAGTAGATAGGGAGGATGTGCTAGAAATTCTCGAGGGTTTGAAGTTGGATAAGTCCCCTGGGCCGGACGGGATTTACCCTAGGATTCTCTGGGAGGCAATAGAGGAGATTGCAGAGCCTCTGGCTCTGATCTTCAGGTCCTCGTTGGTTACGGGTGTGGTTCCGGAGGACTGGAGGATAGCGAATGTGGTCCCATTGTTTAAGAAGGGGAGAGAGACCTTCCAGGGAATTATAGGCCAGTGAGTCTCACTTCTGTTGTGGGCAAGGTATTGGAGAGAATTATTAGGGATAGGATTTATAGTTATTTAGAGAGAAATGATTTGATTGGGGATAGTCAGCATGGTTTCGTGAAGGGTAGGTCATGCCTTACTAACCTCATTGAGTTTTTTGAGAAAGTGACCAGAGATGTGGATGGGGGTAAGGCGGTTGATGTAGTATATATGGACTTTAGTAAGGCGTTTGATAAGGTGGCCCATGGAAGACTTCTACAGAAAATGCCGATGTGTGGAATAGAGGGTGATTTAGCTAATTGGATTAGGAATTGGCTGGCAGATAGAAGACAGACGGTGGTGGTTGATGGGAGATATTCATCGTGGAGTTCGGTGACGAGTGGTGTGCCTCAGGGGTCTGTTTTGGGGCCCCTGCTGTTTGTAATTTTTATAAATGATCTGGATGAGGTATTGAGGGATGGATCAGTAAATTTGCAGATGATACTAAAGTTGGTGGTGTGGTAGATAGTGAAGAGGGGTGTTTTCGTTTACAGAGTGACTTGGACAAGTTGCAGAGCTGGGCCGAGAGGTGGCAAATGGAGTTTAATGTGGAAAAGTGTGAGGTAATGCACTTTGGCAGGAACAATAAATGTGTAGAGTATAGGGCTCATGGTAGGGCTCTTAATAGTGTTGAGGAACAGAAGGATCTTGGTGTATGTGTCAATAGATCCCTGAAAGTAGGCATTCAAGTGGATAAAGTTGTTAAGAAGGATTATGGAGTCTTAGCTTTTATTGGTAGGGGGATTGAATTTAGGAGCCGCAGCATCATGTTGCAACTGTACAAAACTCTAGTGCGGCCGCACTTGGAGTATTGTGTGCAGTTCTGGTCGCCACATTATAAGAACGATGTGGAGGCATTGGAGAGGGTACAGAGGAGGTTTACCAGGATGTTGCCTGGTATGGAGGGCAGGTCCTATGAAGAGAGGTTGAAGGATTTGAGGTTGTTTTCGTTAGAAAGGAGGCGGCTAAGAGGGGATCTTATTGACGCATATAAGATGATTAGAGGTTTAGATAGGGTGGACAGTGATAGCCTTTTTCCTAGGATGGAGAAAGCTAGCACGAGGGGACACAACTTTAAATTAAGGGTTATGAGTTATAGGACGGATATCAGAGGTAGGTTCTTTACTCAAAGAGTGATTAGGGAGTGGAATGCCCTGCCTGCAGCTGTTGTAGATGCGCCAAGTTTGGTGTCGTTTAAGAGGTTAATTGATAAGTATATGGAAGAGAAGGGAATGGTTTCGTTTGGAGGGGCATTGCTTTTTATTTTGGTCGGCACAACATCGAAGGCCGAAGGGCCTGTTCTGTGCTGTATTGTTCTATGTTCTAGAACATAGGACATTACAGCACAGTACAGGCCCTTCGGCCCTTGATGTTGCGCTGACCAGTGGAACCAATCTAATGACCCTCTAATCTAAACTATTCCAATGTTATCCATATGCCTATCCACTCACCATTTGAACGCCCTTAAAGTTGGCGAGTTCACAACTGCTGCAGGTAGGGCATTCCACACCGTTACTCCTCCTGTTCCTATTTCTTATGTTCTTTAGATACCAAAAGGACTACAGATCATGAACCCAGTCAGGTCAACTTATAATACAGATTACACTAAGAGACCTTGCCGTTGCACCCCTTTCACACTCCTCAACCACCCCATACACCAGCTCTACAGCAAACGCTGCATCCTGGAAACCAAGATAGAATCCATATTCTCAACTTGTGCTCAAGATATAGACCAGCTGTGAAACTGCCAAGTAGACACGAGAAAGGAACACCATCTACATGCATACCAAGAACAGGATTAGCTGTAAAGACTCAAAATCCAATCATTATACATGTAAATTGAGTTTGTGCCTTTATATGCTCTGTTTGTCATGAGAACTCCCCACTCACCTGACCAAGGAGCAGTGCTCCAAAAGCTAGTGATGTTTGCTACCAAATAAACCTGTCGGACTTTAACCTGGTGTTGTGAGATTTCTTATAGTCAGGTCCCCCCAGAGCCAGCACCTTCATTCTCTCTCCCGCTCTCCCTCCATCCCTCCCCCCCGCCCGCCCTCCCCCGCACACCCCTCTCCCCTCCCCACACCCCCACCCCCTCTCCCCTCCCCTTCCCTACCCCACCCCCCATCCTCTCCCTGCCATCCCTCCCCCCATCCCACACTCCGTCCCTCCCCCCCATCCCCCTCCTCCTCCCCCCTCCGCCCTCCCCCCTCCCGTTTCCCCCTTCCCTCCTCCTCCCTCCCCACACTCCCTCCCTCGCCTCGTGTTCCCCTTCCCTCACTCCCTCCCCACACTCCCTCCCCCGTCCCCACCTCCTCCTCCCCCTCCCGTTTTCCCCCTTCCCCCCTCCTCCTCCCCCCTCCCGTTTCCCCCCTTCCCCTCTTCCCTCGTCTCTTCCCGTCCCCCTACTCTTCTACCTCCACCACCCCGCTCCATCCCCCCTCCCTACCCGCCCCCCACCCCTCTCCTCCCCGGCATCCCTCCCCTCCCCACTCCCCTCCTCTCTCCCCCTTCCTGTCCCCCCCCCCCCTCCCCCCCTTTCCCCTCCCCCCCCCTCCTCCCCTTTTCCCCTCCTCCTCCCCTTTCCCCCCCCCCTCCCCCCCTTTCCCGCTCACCACCTCCCCCCTTCCCCTCCCCCCTTTTCCCCGCCCCCCTCCCCCTTTTCCCCTCCCCCCCTCATCCCCTTTCCCCCTCCCTCCTCCCCTTTTCCCCTCCCCCTCTCCCCCCCCCCCCTTTCCCCTCCCCCACTCCTCCCTTTCCCCTCCCCTCCTCCCTCCCCCCCCTCTCCCCTTTCTTTTCCCCTCCCCCCCTCCTCCCCTTTCCCCTCACCCCCCCTCCCCCCCTACCTCCCTCCCCCCCCACCCCCCCCTACCCCCCCTCCCCCCCCCCCACTCCCTCCCCCAACCTACCCCCCCCCCTCCCCCCCCCCCCCCCCCCTCCCCCCCCCCACCCCCCTCCCTCCCCCCCCTCCCCTCCCCCCCTCCCCCCCCTCCCCTCCCCCCCCCCCCCCCTCCCCCCCTACCCCTCCCCCCCCCTCCCCACCCCTCCCCTCCCCCCCCCGCCCCTCCCCCTCCCCCCCCTACCCCCCCCTCCCCCACCCCCTACCCCACCTCCCCCCCCCCCCCTCCTTCCTCCCCTCCCCCCCCCTCCCCTCCCCCCCCCCTCCTCCCCTCCCACCCTCCCTCCCCCCCGCCCCTCCCCCCATCCCCTCCCCCTTCCCCTCAACCCCCCCCCCTCCCCTCCCCCCCACCCCCTCCCCCTCCCCCCCCCCCCCCCCCCCCCCCCCCCCCTCCCCTACCCCCCCCCTCCCCCCCCCTCCCCACCCTCCCCTCCCCCCCTTCCCCTCCCCCCCCCTCCCTCCCCCCCCCCCCCCCCCCCCCCCCCCTCCCCTCCCCCCCCCCTCATCCCTCGCCCCCCCCCCTCCCCCCCCTCCCCTCCCCCTCCCCCCCCCCCTCCCCCCCGTCCTCCCCCCCCCCCCCCCCCCCCCCCCCCCCACCCCCCCCCCCCCCCCCCCCCCCCCCCCCACCCCCCCCCCCCCCCCACCCCTCCCCCCCCCCCCCCCTCCCCCCGCCCACCCCCCCCCCCCCGCCACGCCCCCCCCCCCCCCCCCCCCGCCCCCGCCCCTTCTCCGCCCCCCCCCCTCCCCCCCCCCCCCCCCGCCCCCCGCCCCCCCACCCCCCCAAGCCCCCCCCGGCCCCCCCCCCCCCCCCCCCCCACCCCCCCCCCCTCTCCCGCCCCCCCCCCCCCCTTCCCCCGCCCCCCCTCCCCCACGCGCCTTCCCCTCCCCCCCCCCTCCAGTCCCCCCCTCTCCCCCCCCCCTCCCCTCTCCCTCCCCTCCCTCCCCCCCCCCTTACCCCCCTCCCCCCCCCCCCACCCACTCCCCCCCCCCCCCCCCCCCCCCTCCCTCACCCCCCTCTTCCACCTCCCCCCCCCCCCCCTCCCCCCCCCTCCCCCCCCCTCCTCCTCCCCCCCCTCCTCCCCCTCCTCCTCCCCCCTTCCTCCTCCCCTCCCCTCGTCCCCGAACGTTGCTTTGTACGCATGCGTTCTAAAAGGGCGCGCTATTTGGCGAAAGCGGACTTGCTGAGGGAAAAGATCGGGAAAATTTAACCACCTCCCCCCCACTGCTCCTCCCGTCCCTCAGGAGCTTCACTCCCCCCGCCTTCCGTCCCTCAGGTTCACTCCCTCTGCACACACCCCCATTTCCCCCCCCTTCTCCAACCCCTCATCCCCCCCCCCCGCACCCAGGCTCCTTGCTCCCCCTCTCGTTTCCCGCCCCCTCCGGGTTGACTATCTTCCCGCTATCCGGGCTCACTGTTCCCCAGGCTGAGCCGCGGCGATGAGCAAACAAAAGGACAATGCCGGTGAGTTTTTGCAGCTTTTACCGGAGAATTCGGTTTGTTTGGAAGAAAGTTTAAAGTTTATGTATTAGTCCCAAACTGGCTTACGTTAACACTGCATGATGTTACTGTGAAAATCCATAGATTGCGGGGAGATTGCTGACTAGATTTTTTTTGATGATTTAGTCATTTGAATGCAATTAAATCTTTTAAAATGTGTTGCAGTTTCAGAATTTTTAAAAGTCTTTTTAATAACTTTTGCATATCACATAGTTTTATTATAAACTATCAGCAAGTATAAATCCTAGCATGTCCTCCCAAGTTCAGGGCAGTAGGAGAGACAGAACATTATTCTGTTTAGTTAAATAATTTCTAAAGTTGTCTTTTCTTATTCTGAAAGACTTGCAATCTTTGCTACTTGTCCTTGGAGGAAGGCACACCGGTACATTACTCCACACTCTGTGATATCAAATGAGAAACTGTTGGAAAATCTTAGCAGGTCTGGCAAGGCACAGTAAGAAGTCTCTCAACACCAGGTTAAAGTCCAACAGGTTTATTTGGTATCCCAAAGCTTTCAAAGTGCTGCCCCTACATCCGGTGAGTGGAGAGTTGGATTCACAAACAGGGCAATGGTTGGAATGCAAGTCTTAACAGATACAGACACTGTGAATGGAGAGAGGGTTAAGCACAGGTTAGAGAGGTGTGAATCGTCTTAAGCCAGGACAGTTAGTAAGATTTTGCAAGCCCAGGTGAAGTAGTGGAGGTTACGGGTCGTATGACATGAATGCAAGATCCCGGTTGAAACTGTTCGCATGTATGTGGCATTTGGCTATTGGTTTCTATTCAGCAATTCTGCGTTGTCATGTGTCTTGAAGGCCACCTTGGAGAGTGCTTACCTGAAGATTGGAGGCTGAATGCCCTTGACTACTGAAGTGTTCCCCAACAGGAAGGGAACAGTCCTGCCTGGTGATTGTCTAGCAGTGTCTCTTCAAAAAGAACAAAGAAAATTACAGCACAGGAACAGACTTGTCGGCTCTCCAAGCATGCTCCAACCATGCTGCCTGAGTGAACTACAACCCTATACCCTTCCAGGCACCATATCCCTCCATTCCCTTCCTATTTATGTACTTAGCAAGATGTCCCTTAAAAGCCACTGCATATCTGCTTCCACTACCTCCCCCAGAAGTAAGTTCCAGGCACCTACCACCTCTGTGTAAAAATAAAACTTGCCTCGTACATCTCATCTAGCCTCTCGCACCATAAACCTATGCCCCTTCATAATTGACTCTTCCACCCTGTCCCTCAGCTTACATCGTTCTAGTTTATCTGTTTTCTTGGCATCTGCATGGTCTTGCTGATGTACCATGCTTCAGGACATCTTTTCCTGCAGTATATCAGGTAGACAACGTTGGCTAAGTACGTACCACTTATCTAGTGCATGGTGTTCTCATGTGAGATGATGGCAGCTGTATCAATGATCCGGCATGTCTTGCAGAGGTTGTGGTCTCAGTTCTCCTGAAGGTTGGGTAGATTGCTGCAAACAATGGTCTGTTTGAGGCTGCAGTTGTCTGAAGGCAAGTTGTTGGGGTGTGGGGATAGCCTTGACGAGATGTTCATCTTCATCAATGACATATTGAAGACTCCGAAGAAGATGCCATAGTTTCTCAGCCCCGGGGAAATGCTAGATGACGATGGATGCTGTTGCTGTGCCCTGTATTTGTCTTCTGAGGAGGGTAGTGTGGTTTTCGCTGTGGGCGTGTCAGAACTGTCAATTGGTAAGCAAGCAGCATATTCTGTTCTTATAAGGGTGCCTTTCAGCATCTGTAACTTTAGAACATAGAACATTACAGTGCAGAACAGGCCCTTTGGCCTTCAATGTTGCGCCGACCAATTAGGAAAAAGCAATGACCCTCTAACCTAAACCATTCCCTTTTCGTCCATAAACTTATCTATTAACCTCTTAAACGCCACCAAACTTGGCACATCTACAACTGACGCAGGCAGGGCATTCTTTCGATATGTTAAGAATAGAAGATTGGTTAGGGCAAGATTAGGGCCAGTCATAGATAGCAGTGGGAAGTTGTGCGTGGAGCCTGAAGAGATTGGCGAGGCACTGAATAAATATTCCTCTTCGGTATTCACGCAGAGTGCTGGAAATGTAGCTGTGGAGAGCACTGAGGTACAGGGTTGCAAATTGGGGAGTATTGTAGTAGATAGGGAGGATGTGTTAGAAATTCTCGAGGTTTTGAAGTTGGATAAGTCCCCTGGGCCGGACGGGATTTACCCTAGGATTCTCTGGGAGGCAAGAGAGGAGATTGCAGAGCCTCTGGCTCTGATCTTCAGGTCCTCGTTGGTTACGGGTGTGGTTCCGGAGGACTGGAGGATGGCGAATGTGGTCCCATTGTTTAAGAATGGGAAGAGAGACCTTCCTGGGAATTATAGGCCAGTGAGTCTTACTTCTGTGGTGGGCAAGGTATTGGAGAGAATTATTAGGGATAGGATTTATAGTTATTTAGAGAGAAATGAATTGATTGGGGATAATCAGCATGGTTTCGTGAAGGGTAGGTCATGCCTTACTAACCGCATTGAGTTTTTTGAGAAAGTGACCAGAGAGGTGGATGGGGGTAAGGCGGTTGATGTAGTATATATGGACTTTAGTAAGGCTTTTGATAAGGTGGCCCATGGAAGACTTCTACAGGAAATGCAGATGTGTGGAATAGAGGGTGATTTAGCTAATTGGATTAGAAATTGGCTGGCAGATAGAAGACAGAGGGTGGTGGTTGATGGGAGTTTTTCATCGTGGAGTTCGGTGACGAGTGGTGTGCCTCAGGGGTCTGTTTTGGGGCCCCTGCTGTTTGTAATTTTTATAAATGATCTGGATGAGGGTATTGAGGGATGGATCAGTAAATTTGCAGATGATACTAAAGTTGGTGGTGTGTTAGATAGTGAAGAGGGGTGTTTTAGTTTACAGAGTGACTTGGACAAGTTGCAGAGCTGGGCCGAGAGGTGGCAAATGGAGTTTAATGGGGAAAAGTGTGAGGTAATGCACTTTGGCAGGAACAATAAATGTGTAGAGTATAGGGCTAATGGTAGGGCTCTTAATATGTTGAGGAACAGAAGGATCTTGGTGTATGTGTCAATAGATCCCTGAAAGTAGGCAGTCAAGTGGATAAAGTTGTTAAGAAGGCATATGGAGTCTTAGCTTTTATTGGTAGGGGGATTGAATTTAGGAGCCGCAGCATCATGTTGCAGCTGTACAAAACTCTAGTGCGGCCGCACGTGGAGTATTGTGTGCAGTTCTGGTCGCCACATTATAAGAAAGATGTGGAGGCATTGGAGAGGGTACAGAGGAGGTTTACTAGGATGTTGCCTGGTATGGAGGGCAGGTCCTATGAAGAGAGGTTAAAGGATTTGAGGTTGTTTTCGTTAGAAAGGAGGCGGCTAAGGGGGGATCTTATTGAAGCATATAAGATAATTAGAGGTTTGGCTAGGGTGGACAGTGATAGCCTTTTTCCTAGGATGGAGAAAGCTAGCACGAGGGGACACAACTTTAAATTAAGGGGTATGAGTTATAGGACGGATATCAGAGGTAGGTTCTTTACTCAAAGAGTGATTTAGGGAGTGGAATGCCCTGCCTGCAGCTGTTGTAGATGCGCCAAGTTTGGTGGCGTTTAAGAGGTTAGTTGATAAGTATATGGATGAGAAGGGAATGGTTTAGTTAGGAGGGGCAGTGCTTTTTATTTTGGTCGGCACAACATCGAAGGCCGAAGGGCCTGTTCTGTGCTGTATTGTTCT